>JANSJP010000077.1:0-296798 GCA_024734325.1 Lactarius hatsudake | reverse complement strand
CTCGACATACGCATGTGCTTCCCGACATTCCTCGCTGCAGTTCCGCTGCTCAGTGAAATTGTGGTCAACGTCCTAGAAACCGACAAGGAACGCTACCAAATTAGAGATATATGGAACCCTGTAATTCGTGGCTTCGAAGATTCTGAAGCAGAAGACGATTCAGAGTCAGAATAGGATGAGTACGACGGATCTGCACTTTCTTTCGAGACACCCTAGCAGAGTACGTAGCGTCTCATACGATGCGCTCTAGGCACGAGTGCGCGTTTACAGAGTGCGAGGCTAGTACTGTAAGTGCAGTAACACGGTCGATGTTCAAAAGTGTGGGAACTTAAAAGCCAGATTTGGAGTGGTCCCCTATACGGTCTTCCAACCTTGTGGAATTGCAAACTACAGCAAACTAGAGTAAAGCATGCTCCGAGTGCGACCACCGGTCTTTAGCTCTCTTCGCCTCTATTCCCAATTCGCAGAAAAGCCATCCGTCAAGCTCGTGGCTCAGCTGCGCAAGCTCACAGAGGTCTCGATCATCAAGGCTCGTGAAGCCCTTGCTGCCTCCAACAACGACGTGTCCGCCGCGCTCGCGTGGCTCCAAAACGACCTCGCCGTCTCGGGTGCTCAAAAGGCTGCCAAGCTCGCCAACCGGGCCGCTGGCGAGGGCCTAGTCGGTGCGTCTGTCCTCGCACGGGGGACGGGCTCGGGAACGGGCCACGGCGGGGTGCGCGCGGCGCTCGTCGAGCTGAACTGCGAGACGGACTTTGTCGCGCGCAACGCGCTCTTTGCGCGCCTCGTCGCAGACGTCGCCCACACCGCCGCGTTCCTCGCCGACCCTGCCGAGCCCGAGTCCGATTCCAGCGCCAGCAGCAGTATCCGCCACGTCCCACGCGCGCAGCTCCTCGACGCGCCTCTGTTGTCCGCTGAAGGCCCCACGCCCTCCCCCGCTGCATTGTCGTCGCCCGGGACCGTCGCGGACGCGATACGCACGGCGATGGCGAAGCTCGGCGAGAACGTCGTGCTGCAGCGCGCGGCGGCCGTCGCGCACGAGCCAGCCCCCCGCACGCGGAGTGAGCTGGCCTGCGCGTCGCGACGTACGCGCATGGCCAAGGAGGCGCTCCGTTACCCCCCTCCCAGGCCCAGGGCCGCGTCGGCGCACTCGCACTCATCGCACTCAAGTCCCCGCGCCTGCAGGCGCTGCTTGGCGCACCAGAGTTCCGCGGGGACCTCGAACGCGTCGAACGAGCGCTGGCGCGACAGATTGTTGGGTTCGACACGCCCGCGATACGCGGGGAGGAGGGGGCGCTATACGGACAGCCATTTATGATGCTCGGGGATGCGCTCGAGGGAGAGACGGTTGAGGCCGGATTGGGGAGATGGGCAAGAGAGAAGCAGCTAATCCTTGATAGTGATGGAGGAGACACGGGTGGCATTCAAGTGATGGAGTACCTAAAATGGACCGTTGGAGAATCCCCCGACGCGACATAGAACTGACATAGATATTTCATCATGGCGTCCGTTGCGTCCGTTCCTTCGACTCATAGACGTATTTGATAGCGTCACATTAAAATTATACCTATACGCCATCTAGTCACAATGGCATTTAACCACAAGTCAGTTGATAACGACATGCAAACTATGGGTATGCGGGTACATAGGTTCGAATATGCACAAGTAGATCCTGTCAGTCTAAGATGATCCCTAGGGGATCATTCCTTTCCCTTCGCCCTCTCTGGTTTGCCGGCTGCGCTGACCAGAGGGGACCATACTGGTAACTCAAGTAATACTTATGATGGATCGTCCTTCACCGAAAGCGCCCTGACGCAAAAGTGTGAGAAGTTTCAGTGGCTGTGAGCACACCATACTCACACACTGTAGAGTATGATGATCGGTCAGTACAAGGACACGGAACAGGTGATAGATAACACAACACAGTAATGCCTTGGTTCAAATAGAATGTTCCAGTCCCTATCCGTCCCTCAATAGTGAATTCGAGCAATTCGGCAAACACTTACAGTGAATATATGCCACCATGCATGACCTGGACGAAAACGGTTGTGTCACATAGAGTATAATCTCTCCTGGATAAACTCACCCTCCATGAAGAATGCTATGGGCCAACCAACGGCCCGCTTTTACTTGGGTCCAGGAACCACAGAAGATATTGTCAAGGTTCCAAACCAAAAACCCAAAGAGGAACAAGAAGAGCCCAGTCCTCAGAATCGTTATGATAACAGCCTTTTTCTTGTCGGGAAGAGTTCTGGGACGCGTCAGACCGCGTAAGAAGGTGGACTTCGCGCAGAAGCGTTGCAAACCATGAGTGAGGCAAAACACGCATTGATGATACAACGGGATTTCGATACAACAAACTACAGTCATAAAGTCAGCAGTTCAGTTCTGGGAGACAAAATACGCACTAGCTTGCCGTAATAGAACGTCAAATACAACAACTCCGGCGACCAAGATCTTGCTGTAAGTAGACCTGAGTCCCAAAGCCGGTCTCCGACTCGAGTAGCATAGCCAGAGGTAACTGGCGACGTAAATCATCGGCAACTCATCGGCGAGCTGAGCTTCATAGAGAAGTGTCGCATGGAAAAAGAAGCTGCCAAGGCCAATGAGCGCACTTCCCTACGACGTCAGAATGTTTAGTTAGCGAGATTCGTTCGCTATGAGCGGGGAAGACGAACAGCGAATCCTACGAGGAAACGAGTAGGTAGGCACTCTTGCGTGGATAGACGTGCGCCGTATAAGGATATGCCGATGAAGAAGAAGTTGGAGAATGTGTTGGAAATCTCTGCTACGTAGTGCGAGAACTGATAATTCGCCTGAACGTGGTGGGTGTTTAGATTTTGACGGAGCAAAAATAGTCAGCTCGAACCTCACACCAGTCAGAGATCGCTGTGACCGGACCCAATGACCCGATTGCGTATCCATATTCCTTGGCCTTCGGAGCTAGGGCGTGCCAACGTGGCGGGCGCTGTCACTGTTTATGTTTTTACGAGTGATCCCGTGATCGTCACACGACTGTCAATGGAAGAACGCGACATGCGTGGCCTGTTTGGTAGGTTCAATCCTAGAATCACAAGAAATTCGAAACCGAAAATACCCGTGAGTTTTTTTAGCCCTGTGCCGCGGGCATGGTCGCGGACCGATGGCTAGTCATGTCCACCGTGCCGTGACTCGGGAGTATTTGGCCAGTCTTCCACCTACCGCACGGCCGCCTTTTGCCGCATCGTAGAGCCCAACGCCACATCGAGTGGAACAAGTATGTTATATGACCTCGGTCCCAGGTGGCGAATTTGTGAAAGCGGCCGAATCTACCCGCGACACCGAGGCAGAATGCGTCTGGACCACCGAGAAGGCTATCAGCACGACCTGGGCGGGCTTATTTTTTGGGGGATGGTGTTTCTATGTTGTGAGTACCAGTCAAAAAATGCGCTCGTGTAAATTGCACTTTCTTCGCCAAGCAATGAATATACCCTGGTCGTTTCTTGGCATAGGGTGCTCAGAAGGAATTGAAATGGGCATCTCATTTCTAGACTATTCTTCACGCCCCGTATGAGACCGAGGAAATATCCTATCCCGTTGCGACATCTCAGCCTTCTGTCGCGGTCCCCATGGTCTCTGAACCGACTGGGAGCTATTTATGTCATAACCACCACCATGTACAGTATTTTGGTATGATAGGGTTTTTTCTGTGGTCTGGTCCAACCCGTGCGACGAGGGGCCAATCGTTTCGTCCGGCTCCGCAGACCTGCATCCCTCCACCCTAGCGAGGTGCAGCGTAAGGTGCACAGCGGAAAGCGAAGAACCGCCTCCCGGATTTGGAGCTGGCCTCTGCTGTCTTGACGTCTCCGCGATTTTTGAAAAGAGGCCGCGTCGCCCATACCTCGTTGTTTCCGATCGGTGCTCCATCAAAATTGTAAAGTGATTCCGCATCCCTACAGACCCACGGACGATGAGATACCACGTACAAGGGCCACTGAGCCCCCCTATCTCCACCGTCCCCTTATCTGCACTATACAAGCTACGCGCGGACTTACCCACGCATTGCACCGCGGGAACGCCACATGACGAAGCGAAGCGAACGTCGGGTCGCCTTCCAGAGCCCTTACTGTAATTCGGAAGCGCCACGCGTGGCAACGATAAGCGCTCCCGACATCGCGTTCGGGTACGTGAGCACATATGCTCTGGGCGCTTCAAGCTTCAAGGGCTGAGCGCTGAGGCCTGATGGACGGACTGGATTGCGATCGTTATCCTGTCCCCATGACGTGACGAGGCAAGAGACATATCAGAAGAGAGTGTTGTAGGGAAATTAAAACCCTTGGCTTATCAGGAGGCTTGCGCCGTCTTTCTCGGGTAACATTACGCCCCCGTCAAAGGCGTATTACGGTCATATAACTCTGGGATACATCAAAGAAGCAATGGCTATCTTCACCAACTGATGTCTACTGCAAGGTCTACACTGACAGTACTCAGTACTGCACTAACCTGGATCTATCACGTTGAAAGAGTTCCACCTAACTCCCCACTCCAAGGATAAGAGTAATAATCACATAACCATTCGCCACCAGGACTACTAGCCAGATGGAGTAGCCGATGCCCGCGATGATCCACCCGTTGCTGAAATCCAAATATTCGTGCATCGCAACAGTCTGCTGCTCTTCTGTATCGTCTTCCTTCTGTGGCTCTGCCTCGGCGGTGGTGACCGGTGAGCGCACTCGCATCACGGTGCGCGATGAGGTGAGCCAGACAAGCGGAAGATGATGAACGGCAACACAATAGAGAGGACGACTTGCGATGCGACAAGCATTGTGTTGATACCCTGGCGCCCAATTGTCACGGCAACTACTACGGAAGGGATCAGGCTGAGCAGTCGCGTGAGGAGGCGCCGCATGAAGGGCTGAGCATCGATATGTTAGTATGAGGCAGCGAGGGTGTTCGAATTGGTGCCTACGGAAACACGCCAGCGGAGAAAACCCTCTGAGACGATCTGGCCTGCGACTGTGGCCACGAGGGAGGCACTTTGGCCAGCACTCAGAAGCGCGAGGGCAAAGATCACGGCAGCACCTATCCGTCCAAGGATTGCTCAGCTGTCGATATCTGTGACGTCGAAACCACTCACCCCGCCCAACGAACTCAAGGAGTGCGGAGTGGGCATCGTAGATATCAGCGGTTGTCGTCTCAGCCCCGGGTTTGTAGAAGACAGCACTTGCGAGGATCAGGATTCTAATATGGTGAGCGAGTCCGTCCGGAGATAAGTAAACAAATGGTCGTGACTTACAGCGAGTTGATGACGACAGCTATACCAAGAAGATTGACAACGAGATCTATTATTCCGTGGTATAAGTGCGCTTTAATAAATGGTAGCGAATTGTTCGGCCGATCGGCGTGACTAGCAAATTCGTCCGAATTATCGGCGTGGGCGGGCCGGAATAATGCCGAAAATCTTCCGACAAGACCATTGTACCTGTGCCGAGTGTCGCGGATGATGTGAGATGGGGTGGGGAGAACGACGGGTTTCACTGATACTCGATCTTGTGTAGCCAAAGCAGATCCGAGGTATAGACTGTGGGGCATAATCGTAGCGCCAAGAATTCCCACAGCTGAAAAAAAAACGGTCTATCAGAGATCCACGTGGAAAAAAAAACGAAATTTTCGCACAGGTGTATAGGCCACCATGCTGTACCAACGCTTTGGAGGGAAGGAAACCTTGGAATGCTTCTTCCCATTGTACGTGGATCCTCGAGACAAGGATACACATGCATACTAATACAATCAAGACCTGTCAAGGCTGAGTCAAGGGAGGAAGCGTAGACATATCCGGGAGCACTGACCAAGACGGCAATGATAAACTCGAAGGATCGCACGGGCCTGCCATGGAGAGGATCCGCAAAAGCGAGAATCAAGAGTACGTCGAACCCAGTGAGGAGGACTCCGGCCCAAAGAGGAAGTCTAGGGAATAAGAGATTAAGAGCGATAGCTGATCCCAAGAGCTCTGCCAGATCGGTACTGATAATGGCGACCTCCGAGAGTGCATAAAGGGGATATAAGACGAGCCAACGAAAGAGTTTAGGGTGCTTTGGGCGATCGTAGAATAGCAGGCGACAATGAGCAGCAAGGTCTAATGGATTCTCATCAGCCGAAAAAAGAACGTGTCAAAAGGAAGTTGGCGTACCAAGCCCAGTCACCACTCCGAGTTTACATGCCAAACCCTTTTTGGGACAAGTAAGAATAGCGACATAGTAACAGGGCAAGACCACGAGGAAGAAACCTACCTGAAGAATGACAGCAAATAATCCGGCTAATAGCACGACAAATAGGAGCTTGTAGCCAAATTCTGAGCCTGCCTGTAAATCGACACCCCAATTTCCACTGTGAACGAAGACTGCGTATGGAACCCAGAGCAGAATGGATAGTGAAAAAGTGAAACATACGGGTCAAAATATGCAACGGCACATATTATGCCAATGCCAACGTGCTTGGTGATGTGTATCCAGGCCTTTTTAGCCCACACTCGGACTGATCGAGGTTTGTGCTGAGAGTCAAGGGACGGCTGAATCGTGAGGGGAGGATGTTCCGACATGGGTAGAGTGAAAAGTGCATGCGAGCGAAGGGCGTGAACGGATATGAAGGGGGAGATGGACTAAGAGAGGAAGTACCCAAGTGTTGGGTGAAACGAAAGAGTGGTAAGGTATCTTCACTTGATCGTTGGAGCGGGCTCATCCGACGCAGTGCAACAACACGTCGCGAATTGAGACATCCTTGGCGCGACAATGGTTTCCCAGTGTGGTAGTGTAGGAATAGACAATGCCGACGTGATAGGTTCGATAATTGAGAGCTGATAATCGTCTTCCTCTTCCTCTGCTGCAGGCCGTGGCTGGTCTCGCGCCAAGCTGTGACGGCAGCCTTCATTCCGAGAGTGCGGTAATCGGCCATTCGGGAAATCAACGGATAATGCCAAGGATACCGCAGCCGGACTTTGTCATCTCCCGCAATATTTAGTCAGCAAGACTCTCAGGCTCAGCGTGGGATATATAATAAGCAGCAGTCGCCATCATTTTCAACGGGGGCGACTGATTTGGGTCTCGCCATCAATTTTTCGGGAGGAGAGGAGTGCCCTTCCCACTCCTAGTGTCGTCGCTACCGCATCATGAGCATACCATCGTGAGCACGGAGATTTCCCCGTTTCTCAATAGTCGGTCCGAGTCGGCGTCAATCCATTTGCACAGTATCTCGTGAAAATGCCCGGCCAATGCACCATCGATGATCGATGATCCCTAGTTCACATTCGTTTAGTAGATAATCTCACTGGTTGGAGTGAAGAGTTCATACACGTTCATACACGTTCATGACTTACGTATAATTATCTTATCTTATCTCCGTTCGGCGACGCGGGAGTCCTGGAAAAACCAAAATTTCTCTCACCTGTCTTGTCCTTGGTCTTGTCTGCGACGCGTCTCTGCGTCTGCCACTACCCACGTTTCGTCCCAGCCTGTCTCTACTTGCCATGACAAAGTTCATCATAGTTTCTGGCGGTGTCGTCAGCGGCATCGGAAAGGGGGTCATTGGTATGCGCATACAAGCCCGTTATCGCAGCCTCCATGCTCGAAATAACGCAAAATAGCATCATCTACGGGCCTTCTCCTGAAGATGACCGGGCTGAAGGTCACTGCTATTAAAATAGACCCATATATGAATGTGGATGCGGGAACTATGCGACCGACCGAGCACGGTATGTCGTCAAGTGTCTTTGGTGTTGTGTTCTAACGAATCTGTCCAAGGCGAGGTCTATGTCTTGAATGACGGTGGCGAAGTTGACCTCGATTTGGGGAACTATGAGCGATATCTTGACGTGACTCTGTCTCGAGATAACAACATCACAACTGGAAAGATCTATCAACAAGTTATCGAGCGGGAGGTACGGTAATGCTGGCAGCTCTCTCATCCTTTCATGGAGGATTTAACCGCTGTACAGCGACGTGGAGACTATCTAGGACGAACGGTGCAGGTGAATTAACTTGACAGGATTGATCCAGTCGATGTCTTGATAAACCGTGCAAGATTGTCCCCCACGTCACCAATGCCATCCAAGATTGGATAGAGCGGGTGTCTAAGATACCAGTGGACGAAACCGGAGAAGAGCCGGATGTCTGCATTGTCGAGGTGTGCCCTAATCCTCTATGTATACGTGCGTCCTTGCTCAGTCGATTTGGAAAGCTCGGCGGAACGGTTGGCGATATCGAATCCGCGCCCTTTATTGAGGCGATGCGGCAGTTCCAGTTCCGCGTCGGTCACGAGAACTTTGCGCTTATCCACGTCTCTCTCGTGCCCGACATGCATGGAGAGCAGAAAACGAAGCCTACGCAGACAACTGTGCACGCCCTGCGCGGGCTCGGCCTTCTCCCTGACCTGGTCAGTCTCTACCCACATTCTCTCGATCGGACGAACAGCTCGGGCTGACGCGCATTGATTGGGCCAGATCGCATGCCGACTGATCGTCCCGCAGCCGTTGGCAAAGGCCACCAAAGAGAAAATCTCGATGTTCTGCCACGTTGCGTCCGAGCAAGTCATCGGCGTGCATGATGTTGTGTCGGTGTACCACGTCCCCTTGTTGCTCCAGGCCCAGGGAATCGTAGACTTTCTTCAGCGTCGGCTTAACCTCGCCGACGTCAGTCGCACGGAGAAAATGCTTCAGCGCGGAACGTCGTTAGAGCATCGATGGAAGACGATTACCACAGAGTAGGTCTCCGCGCACAGGCGTGTCACGAACTCATGACCACCTCTTTTTCAGCCAGGAGCGTCTTTTCGATCGCGTGTCGATCGCATTAGTTGGAAAGTACACGGATTTGAAAGATTCATATATGTCCGTTATAAAAGCCTTGGAACACTCTGCCTTTAGGTGTCGTCGCAAGCTCATCCTTCATGTATGCCTCCCTATCACGATGAAACGTTACGAGCTTGTCAAAATGACTCCTCTTATAGTGGGTAGAATCATCGGATTTAGAGCCAGAAAACCAAGACGCGGATCCAAAAAAATACCATGACGCGTGGCGAACGATTGTCGGCGCCGGGTAATGTTCCTCGACTGAATGGCCGTGCGCACCCTCATATTTTCTCAGAGGTATACTCGTTCCGGGTGGGTTTGGAGATCGTGGAACCGAGGGCATGATACTAGCAATCAAGTGGGCGCGCGAGCAGAAAGTACCCTTTCTCGGCATTTGCCTCGGCTTTCAGCTTGCGGTTGTCGAGTGGGCTCGCAATGTCATGAACCTTCCCGGTCCGTGTCGTCCTATCTTCTCTTTCTAACGGCGCCGACTTTCTCACAGGCGCCAAGTCGTCTGAGTTCGTTGCAGATCCAAAAGACCCAGTTGTTATATTCATGCCCGAAATTTCGCGTACGCACATGGGAGGGACGATGCGCCTTGGCTTGCGGCCTACGGTGTTCCAGAGTGATACCGAATGGTCGTGCATGCGTAAGCTGTACGGTGGGGGCGGTACCATATGGGAACGTCATCGTCACCGCTACGAAGTCAACCCGACATATGTAGAGCGGTTGGAGGCAAGCGGGATGTCATTTATCGGGCGCGATGAAAAGGGCGAACGTATGCAGTTGATGGAGTTACCCAGTACGTTACGTGCCTGCCGTTCCGGACTACGTTGTGTATCAACTTGTACTCATTTTTTTTGGCAGATCACCCTTTCTTCGTCGGCTTACAATCGCACCCCGAGTTCTGCACGCGTCCGCTCAATCCGTCTCCGCCGTTCCTTGGCTTTGTCTCAGCCGCATGCGGATCCGATGTTCTTGAACAACAGATGGGACATCAGCTTCAGAATTTCCAACCTCCTCACCCAAAGGAAGCAATGATCGGAGAGCAACTACTCATTCAAAGTTTACGAGAGCAACTGCTAACTCCCGGCCGAGAGCGCGTCCTCAGTGGTGAGAGCGAGGTCAATATAGGGCAGGAGGGCGGCGACTCATGAGATCTTGGTGATGTGGGTAACGGGGATGTATGATGTTCCCTCTCTCCTGAAGAAAGGCACAACAGTAGCCGGGGCTGTTAGTTAATGTACATAGAAGTCCGGTAACTTGAAGCCAAGGAATAAGCTCGCGGAAGGTAACTCGCATCCTACGTGCCTTTCACTCCCTAGTCTCCCAACGCGAATTGATGGTGCTTACGGCGCTGAGTTGGCGGCGACAACCGAGCCTCTCCCGACATGCGTCCGTGATCGCAGCGGATCTGGCCTCTGTTTAGTCCAATGCTTTGTGCTTCAGTGCCAGTGTTCGCGCGACGGTCAGTGACAACGACGACGTTGGGTCGATGTCTTTTTTTTTTTTTCTTTCTTTGAATCAGTTTATATCCCCGACGACAGGCCTAGGTCGACGACCTAGATGTCCGAGTGCATGTAGCTGTTATACGTACTGTCTGGCATGCGAGACCTGATCAAACTCGATATATTGGTTTCATACACTTTTTTATGCATTTTGACTGTAAAGCGTAATTGATTTATCAAATTCCCGGACCGGGCAGGCAGCTCAATCAGATTAACTTGCCATCACTACGTCGTTCCGACGCTCCGAGTACACTTCTGCTACTGACTGCATCAAGAAATGGACTCGGAGACACTACGCTTCCGAATACTTGAGGCTGAAGTACGAGCACAGCAGAGGAGAGCGGATGAGTACCGCGAGCTTCTGCAGTCACTCGTGGAAGAAAGTGCTAGTACCTCCCTGAGCGCAGTGCCGCAACCTCAACCTATTGTGTGTGGTACATACTAGTCTCGAGTCTCAAGAATAGCTGAGATAGTTCCTAGCACCAGCCCTCGCCCTCTCCTGTGAGAGACCCGGGCACGTTGTCGCTGGCCCCAGCCCCAGCCCGTCCGGCAAATCCCATTAGAGGTTCCTCGAGGCGCCAGGGAATTGCGGCTGAAGTCCCTGCTGTCGTGACAGGAGCTCTAGCTCAGCTACGGCCGGTGTGGATCTCCCGTTTTTTTCGTGATCTCAACAACTCACAGATAATAGGCGAGGTCTACATCGGTCGCGCTCACAAACCGACCAGCACCGTATCGGCGTGCGAAAAGCGTTCATCGCGGAGGGTTCCAGAGACTGACCAGGTCCAGAACAGCGAGCGGCTGGAACGAGCAGCCTGAGAGTTCAAGCAGCCAAGCTCCGACTATCCCCGTTGGCAGCACACACCGAGACGCGGTCGCCGCTGATATCCCAGATGATCCTGACGCCATGCAGGTAATTCTCAACAGCGCTGGGCTCATGCCATACACCCTAAGCTGGGGTGAAATTGAACGTGCAAACATGACGCCGAGCATAAGGCGGTCCACTATTTCCAAGGCGTTCGGAGGTGATGCGAGGCGAGAGTGGTACGAGTGTAATCTGAGGCCCAATTACAAGCATTTCTTCTGTGCGGACACACGGGCACAGCCATTTGCACCAACCCACGTTGGGGACAGAGGATTGATGCTATTTAGCCCAGCATGGATTGACGCAGCTTCAGACGAGGAAGGCCGAATTTTTCATGCATTCGTGTCTACCAGTTACGGTGCGCAGAGGGACAGAGACACGAAGATGAACTACATTGGTGACTACACAAAGGTCCCGCTTCTTCAAACACATGTGGAGTGGTCCCTCTTACCATCGAAGGTAAGACACCTCTAATTTACTTAGCGTGGATCTCTTATGTTGTGCAGTGCCAGCGAGCGTGGCTCAATCGCCTGTCCACCTTGTGCTTGAGGACACCCATGGGACGTGCACTTCACACGCGGATCAAACTACGAGATATACTTAAGCGTGAGCCCTCAGTTGCTGAGGTGCAAAGGAGAATGCAGGACGCGCCAGCCATAGAAGAGGTCCAATGGCAGAAACTTTCGGCCGCATTCAAATCGGGTAAGGAGGTATGTCCAGGACATGATTCTTTTTTAGTTGCGGAGAATAGTTACACCATCCTCCAGAAACTTCAGGTTGTGGGGATCAAATGCGAAGGATATAATGCGCATCTAGCATCGATTATTTTGATGGAGAATAACGCGATGTAATCCATATTCTCAAATGCAGAACCGTGACTTGTACTAGCTAGCGAGATCTGATCAAATTCCACCACCCACTGACGCCGCCCTCTCCATGGACGCCGCCGATGTCGACCCGCTGCCCACCGACACCACCCATCGACGCCCCCACTTTTCGTCGAACCACCGCCCATCGGCGCCACCGATGTCGAGCGACCGCTCGTTGACACCACCATTCTCATATGTTGCTCTTTCCCCGTCATCAGGCCACCCTTGGACGCTGCCACTCTCGGTGCGCACCGCACGCACCCTCTGCCATGAACTCAAAACCAGCTCCCAGTCCACATCGTCGCCGCACCCATTCGGCTTCGGGTCTTCTTCCCGGACAGATATTCTCGTTTGCTTCGCCAACACATAGAATGTTGACCCCTATTCGCAACTTGCTCCAAGCTCTCCCTCTATCACGAGCTCAAAACCAGCTCCCAGTCCACATCGTCGCCGCACCAACTCGGCTTTGCGCGGTCGTCTGTATGGGCTCTCGTTTGCTCCGATAGAATGCTGACCAGTTTTGTTGGATACTCCTCTCACGTTTGCCTGCTTCCCCTATTGCAGTTACCTCCGCTTCCCCTGTTGGCGTCAATATTTTTGTCCGAGTGCGGCGCGCGGTCTAAGCGACTCAAGCGCGACGCGTTTCCTTCTCGACTCGGACCTCGCCGCACTTGCGCGCAGCTTTACTCCTTCGACACCGACGCGTCCCCGATTGCTGACGCCGCCGTTGTCGTATGTAACTGTTCACGTATCGTCGGGCCGCCCCCATGGACGCCGGTGAGGAGAATACATTTTTGTCCATCTTGCGTAATTTGACGGTGGCAACCTGCCTCGATCGTTTCTCCTTAAAGCGAATTCTTAAATGCCCCACTGGCACGCATTCAGAGTCGCCCTACTGACTTGAAAGATGAGCATTTCTCTCCCAGAGGCACAGCTCAGAGCTTTGTCTACCAACATTCCTATATGGTGAGCTCAGCGGACACTATCCATCCGATGCTTCTCCCTGGGCCCTAGTTAACACCACAATGTCTGTGAACAGAAGTGTCCTTCGCTCTGGTTTTGATAATCACGACAGTGATGTCATACAAAGCCACGGACGATGTTCATAGACAGCGCATGAAGATCCTCCTGGTATCATACGCGATGCTTGCCGGTAAGTTAGTGACAATGGTCTGAAAGCCCAATCTCGTCTGTACATATCTGACCATCGCCGTTTCGTATTCCAGCATTTGTCATTGGCTGGACTCGACTCATTCGAGTGTATGCCATGGCTTGGGGCAGCGCAATAGCCTTCACGGACATTTCCGACTACCCCATCAGTTCGACTTGCTTTTGCATTCAGTCGATGATGAGGGACAGAATAATTGTGCGTAGTCACCATTGCACTCCTTACTCCACCTGATGATTCCGAAAGATATGGCGAATGTACATTACATACGGCAATACTTCAAGGTCATCATCCCAGCAATCATCCTAGTGATTGCGTACTCAGGTACGGTGGCGAGTGTCAGAGTAGATCTATCTCTGACACACCTTTCTGGGTATTGCCATACTCGCGGTATCCAAAAGGGCGCGCCCTGGTACTGACATTTTCCACGTGGCGACAACTTGGATCACGGCATATTTTGCCCTGACGATGACTACCAATGTCCTCCTTTCTGGCAAGTATTTTCTCATCTTAAGTTTCTCTCAGCCATATTCAAAGGGGCTCACACACGACTAGGTGCGATCGCATTGCAGGTTTTCCTTGCCAGAAATCCAGTGCGAGGTTCGAGGCTGCATTGGTTAATAATATTCACACTCGTCGAGAGCTGCGCTCTTTATACCCTCTGCGTCGTCGCTGCGCTCACGATGTTCCTGCGCGGTTCCTTTGACCAATACGCCGCCGTGGATTCGGCGATTGTCCTGATCATTGTAAGCGTCCGATATATGTTGTTTTTGGCCGCGACTGCCTAATCCACACATCTGCTTCATGGCATTGCCTTCTCTCGCGTTGACATGTTACAGTAACTTAGTATGAGACATAACGGGTAACCGCGTAACCATGTAAGTCTGCTAGGCTGTCTCGAAAGGATATTCATCCTACATCCTACTAAAGACCGCGCAAGACCCCACACCGCGGCTCGCAACTCACGCCAAGGCGGAACATCCGCCCCTCTCTACTCAACGCTTGACGGGAAGCCAAGCCACTCCCACCCGGGAGTGGAGGGGACTTAAGATACCTAGACCATCACACAGACGCAAACTTCCCACATGTATTAGCGTCACAGACTCGTGCTACATAGGGTATTAGGCCCCAAGGCGCACGTAAATGGATTTAAAAAAAAAAAAAACCATCCTACTATTCATCTCCATCTGTATCTAAATCGTCTTCTGTTCCAGAATTGTCATCTTCGAGGCCGCGAATTATAGGGTCCCACATATTGCTAATATGTTCATATTCCCTGGTGGTCTCTTCCACGGGACTGGGACCCAGGACGTCCCACGTATATCTAGTGTTGTCCCACACCTTCATGGGACCCAGGACTTCGACCACAATTTCACTGAGCAGCGCAACTGCAGCGGGGAATATCAGGTTGCACATGCGCAGGTCGAGCACCTCCAGTGGGACTCCCTGCTCCACACGCCTCATAAGTGCGTCGCATAAACGAAGTGTCCAATCATCCTTTACATGGGCGTCGACCACGACGAGCTCTGTCAGCGAAGGGAGCAGCGGGTTCTCACCTCTCCCGTTTTCCTCTAGCAACATCTTTATGAATCCCCGTTCTGTAGAACTCCCCAGTCGCACGCGCCGGAGCAGGGGCCACCTCGGCGCGCACTGAAGCCAAAGATGATCCATTCTGGGGGGTAAATTCGAGTCGCCGGAGGGAAAGTGGAGGTGTTCTGCAGTGAGCATCACGAGGCCATCCAGGGGAAGGGTTGCCATCGCCGCATCGAGGATCTCGTAGTGGATTTCCGACGACCACATATTGCTCGTTATGTAGAGCGTTACGCGTGGAGAGGGAGTCGTGGCGAGCGGGTCGTGCACCTCGACGTCGATATTGGGCACGGGCCACGCAAGGATGTTTGCGCGTGACGCGTAGCCGTGGATGAGCACGCTCTGCAGAAGTCCCGTGTCCTGGGGTCCGTGGGCATGTCGCGCGACATACGGAAGCATTCTTTCCACGTCGCCTCCATCCCAAAGATCAGAAAATGCTGTGACGCACAGCGAGGTGAGAGCCGGTAGGACGAGATGAGCGAGTGCAAGCCCACAATCCTCAGGAGAGGCGGAGATATCGAAGTATGTAAGGGAGGGAAGTGTGATAGTGCGCTCGACGTCAAATGGAAAGGAAGAGATCGGGGACGCCGAGTGAAGGACAAGCGTCTTTAGTTGTGGTATCTCCTCGAGAGCGTCCAACCAAACTGAGAGTCTCGGTCTCGCATCCGTGGATAGTGTATTGATCTTGAGGTGTTTGAGGCCCCTGAAGAGCGGTGACTTCCAACTGATGTCGCAGTCCCGGAGATCGAGGCGTGAGAGCCTAGGGGTGGAACCACCGAAAAGAGTGACAGGGACAGGGATGAGTGGTCGCTTAAGTATGCTCCTCCGGTATTTCTTACCCGACAGTGAAAGGTATTGGAGAATCGGAGCGGGTGACACGAGTCCCTCGAGTACCCATTCGAGACTGAAGGGTTGTGCGCTAATGGCAAGTTGGGATATGTGAGAGACGCGTGGCTGGAGTTCATTTTGGAATGTACTGAATCAGGCCTTGTCCCAGTCACATCCACGTTTGGGGAACCATGCCTCCAAATATAAGGGTACAGACTTGGCCCGAGCGAGCATCTCAGTCGCACCGGTCGGAGTGAGGGTGGTGAAATCGACGTGACTCCAGAAGAATGGATGGTTGAGTGCAACCTCGCGCCATTCATGGCAGACATGGGCTACACTTAGCCACGATAAATGGCGGTCTGACTCTCCACCTAGTAGAACTGTACCACTGGGAGGTAAGCGCAAAATGGAGAGTATTGTAGCGAAGAGCTCGGGATGTAGAGACGAGATGGGTGCGAGTGCATTACGGCGTCGTCTCACGGCTCGGAGTGATTCCTTCAAGGATCTGATTTCAGCATCGATGGCTTGACGTTGGTATTCCCGTGTATTTTCCTGGCCTGGGTTCATCAAAAAAACTGAACGGTGGGGCGATTAGCCGTTCAATGGTGCGGCGGCGAAGAGTAGACAAATGAGGCGGCACGTGCTCGACCCTGACTGGTTCATGGAGCTACCCTAAAGACAAATCCATCCATCGGAAACGTCCCATGCATCACTGAAAAGCCCAACTAGGGCAGTTTGCCTAAACGGCAGAATTGGCCACGATCCGACGCAGAGTCCAGCCATTGACACCCACGCAGGCTCCCTTACAGTTTTATTCGTCGCGTTCGAATTGGACCCAAGAAAGCGACCGTTGAATGGAAAGGAGGCACTCCCGTCAGATCAAAACCATGTCAGATAGCGATGGCTCTAGCTGGGACTCAACGGCAGGATACTGTACGGAAAGGGGAGCTAACCAGGTGCAGGTACGATGCCACGAGACCCGTCTCATCATGCTTCAGATTGCTTCCATCTCGGTGCCTCGCAGCCCCCCGGAGTGATGATCACGTCTCGGCAGTATGGCACCGACCGAAGGGTGCTACGATTAACAACTATGATCCTGTTACAGACGTAGTACAAGTACGAGTCAATGCAGTGGAAAGAGCGTAGAAAGCAAGTCCGGTGAGGTATACAGATTATTGTGTGGAGGTACTCGTTGGGGGCGGCGCATGTAAGGAACGATTATCAATCGAGACGCCTTTAAGTTCGGTACACAGTCAATACCTGTTCGTGACTGATAACTGAAGGCCTTACTTTTAGTTTGATTAGACGTTTTATAAATACCAATCAGTCGGTGACTAAGCTCGAACATGTCATTGCGAAGGGAGATGATGATAAACTGGGCGTTCTTCGTCCGATCTTTGATATAGTTCGCGACGATGGAGACATTGCGAAAATCTAGGGCGGCGTCGATCTCATCCATGAAGTAAAGCGGCGTTGGCTGTGTGAGACTTTATCAGGCTTTACGTGCGCGGGAAGGTGTAGCCTACGTACCTTGAATACGTGTAGTGCGAAGACGAGTGCTAAGGAACTGAGAGTCTAGATTGGTAGCGACGTTAAAAAACGAGGGCATGACAAAACAGATGCTGGGGTACCTTTTCGCCTCCTGACAGGTTGGAGATGTTTCTCCAGCTCTTCTTGGGCGGCATGACACTGAAGATGATGCCCTCGGAGAATGGGTCCATGCTATCAACGAGTTCCAGTTCAGCATTTCCTCCAAGCGTGATCATCTGTCCAACACAACATTCAGTAGCAGTAGTGGCGAAAATACGATGCCATTGACCTGGTACATCTCCTTGAGCTTGAGCGAGATAGTATTGAAACCGGCCATGAACTCGTCGAGCCGCTGTTTCCGCAACGAGTCGTATTTCTGCTTCTCGGCATCACGGAGGGCTGTCGTCTCATCGAGGTCCTTCGCACGACGTAAGAATTCTTCCTCGCGCTTCTGATACTCTTTTAGGACGGCCGTATTTGGCTTACTCCTTTTCAGTTGTTCTGACAAAACGACGTTAACGGGCAGACTTGCGTTCCGAAGACAAACACACCATCAAGAAGTTGGACGTCAGCGAGAAGTTCGCGTTGGTTCAGTCGAGAGAGCTCAGCAGCGCTGTAGATGTGCAACTCATTTGAGGGTGTCTTGTGAGGCTGGCGCGCCTTCTTGGCGGGTTCAAGATCCTCTCCTTCGGTCTTCACAATAGGTTCAACGTTGCTCTCCCCTTTGCGCTTATCCGACGAGGCCGGACCCTCTTGGCCATTCCCTCCTTCGTCTTCCTCGTCGTCTTCATCACTACCGGCGTGTGAGAGAGGGAAGACAAACATAATAATCGGACTTACTCGACGTCTTCCAGACGCAGCTTGTCGTGCTCTGCTTGCGCTCTGTCCATCGTGCTCCTGTTGTCCTTCAGCTCGGTCTTCTTGTCGTTGAGCTTCTGCGTGAGTTCCACCTTGCGGACGATTAGATTGCAGCACTCTGTTAAGAGGTAGAATTTCGTACCTCCTTCGCGCGGAAAGCCTGGATCTCCTCCGTCTTTTCATCGAGTTCCGCCTTCAAGTTCTCCAAGTCGTCCTTCGAGTTCTCTACCTCGGCTTGCGCTGCTTCGACCTTCGCTCGGATGTCGGCAACGTAATCTTTGACCTCCTGCAGCGATTCGCTCAGCTTCTCGAGTTCGGTTTCGACATCTTCCAAACTTTTCCGGTTACTGGCAACGTTGCCCTCGAACTTGACCGAGTCCTTCTCTGCTTTAGCCATGGCTACCTCTGCTTTGGTGATCTCTTCGTTCGCAATGTTGATGTGTAGCTTCAAGCCGTCGACCTTTGACTTCTGCGCAAGTAACCGGGAACCGCCGATGTCGAGAATCTTCTTCTCGAGAGCCTTGATAGCTTCTTCGATCGTACTTGAATGCGACTGCAACCTTTCGAGCTCGCTCTGAGCGGTAGCAATCTCGCGTTCCAGGAGTGCGATACGGGAGAGATCACCCGCATCAGGCTTGCTCTGCATCCTAAGTTGACTCGGGCCTTATCATACTGTGAACAACAGAGAGAAGCAGTACTCACTTGAGATCGCGAACCCGCTTTTCGGCTTCAATGACGCGCTTCCCAGCGTTTTGGATATCGAGATTGACCTTGTCGATTTCGAGGTTGATCTGCGGCCCCGACTTCCCCACAGCCTCCAGCTCCGATTCAGCTATCCGAAGCTCTTCCATGGTCGTTGTGAGCTGCGCGGTAGCGGCTTCGCTGTCCTGCTCATACTTCCGCAGCACGTCAGGCGGAACTGCATCGGCCGCGAGTTTCGAGCTCATTCCACCGCCTCTAGGTTTTGCCCCGCCGCCGGACATCGTGCCAGAAGAATCGATGAGCTCACCCGCGAGAGTGACGACTCGCCACCTGCGCGCGCCGAATGCTATGCGATTTGCCTGGGCGAGATCCTGCGCGACCAGCGTATCACGCAGTGCTTTGTAGAATGTATGGGCGAACCGCGGTTCTTTCGGTTTGACGAGGTCGAACAGGCGTGGGACGTTCTCTGGAGTCTGGATTGTCTTCATGCCGTTGGTTTCATCTATCTTCTCAAGCACAAGGAAGTTTGCGCGGCCGACGTTCTGTTTCCGGAGGTACTCGATGCAGGCTTGACCTTGCTGCACCGTGTCCACGACCATGTTGTTAAGGGAACCACACGCAGTTGTAATTGCGACGTCGTACTTGTCAGGGATGGTCCCAAGACTTCCAAGTCGACCCTGCTCTGTAACATGAGGTTCGCTTAAAAACTTCTACGTAGTACTTACGTGAAATCCGCTGACCCGACCTGAGTTCCTCAAGCGCGTCAGACTGTCCAAAACCTTGTTCTGGGAAGTGTTTGCGGCTTGTGACGCTTTGGCTTCCTCAACACGTTGCCTCGTCGAGGATGCTTGAGCACGGAGCTGGTTTGCGCGGAGGGTCAAGTCCTACGCATGATGAGCCTCGTAGTAGCCGTTTGTAATAAAACCTTTGAGAATCATACCTGAACTCTCTGCTTCACAGCTATCGTTTCCTGTTGAAGAGATTGTTTCCTATCCTTGAGGTTGTCGAGTTCTCCGAGCTCAAAGCATAGTTAGAAGGCGAACAATATGAGTGGACCGAGAACATACCTTGGCCTTCTGGTCACTCTTGACTGTTTCAAGTGCCTCTTGTGCCTCAACGCTGGCTTGTTTGACCGCCTCAGCCTTTTTGACCAGCATGTCGCGCTCACTTGTCTTGACGTCAACCTCGGCTTGTTTTTGGTTGATCTTCGCTTTCCAAGGCTGGAGCTCTTTCTGCTTTTGCTCGATCTGATCGTGGAATACCTGGGTCTTATCTGCGGGACCAATGAGTGCGCGGTCGTCCAAGGAAAAGAGATATAATGCCTTTGAGACTGTCACGGATGCCTTCTAGCACCTTTTCCTCCCGCTGTAACTCTTCCTCGTGCTGGTCGGCTTTCTTTTTCTCGTTCTTCATTTTTGCGGTGTTATCTTGAATGGAGCGGAGGGCATCGCCACGAGCGCTCTCGTCCTGAAACACGAACCGGTCAGCTGGTACGACACGGACGGACATTTGGCGCTGAAAAATCATACGTCCTGCAACGACTTCTTGAGTTTCTTGGCCTTACTATTGGTATGCTTGCGCTTCTCCTCCAGACCTACTTCCTGCTTCTCGTATGCGGCCATCTCTTTGAGTGCCTCAGCAGCAGCAGCTTTGACTTCCTATACACGACCAAGCGATCTTGTTAAGGATAATCTAGCGTAGACACGTAAAACGTACCTCATATATTTGGACACGTTCCGTGTAATGCTTCTCGAGCGACTCTAGATGCGCGATGTCATCCTTATTACGCTCACGTTCATCAGTGAGCTCCTTTTCGATCTGAGCCTAGAAGTTGGATTCAACACTGAGTCCTGTGTCGCTGACGAGAGACCACGTACAATTTCTTGCTTGGCTTCCTTCTCGTTCACAAGACACCGCCAAATGTAGAACTGGTATAAAGTTGACTGGGCGCGCACATGGTCGTTCTGCAGGCGTAGATAATTTTCGGCTTCGCGCTTTTCTTTCTCGAGTGCATTCTTCTCACGCTCGACGAGTCGTAGACGACTCAGCTTCTCTGTACGGTCCTCAGTCAGGCGTTCCATTTCAACGAGAGCTGTCTCGATCGGTTCCTTATACTGTGAGGTGCCAACTATGTCTTCAAGGTACTCGAGCAAGCCATCTTCGTGTTCCGACGGCGCCTTCGGCTTCATTTGGGCAATAGATTCCACTTCACCCTGTCATGGGATAAGATAGATCACGGACACAGCCGTACCGACTTACCTGGAGAATAAGAAAGCGATTGTGATCAAGGTCAATACCACGGCCCTTTAGGAGGGTTTGGACTTCTTTGTAGTTACTTGCTCGCCCGTTGATGCTGTACTTGCTGGTATTGCTCTTGTACGCGGTGCGTGTGACAGCCAAAGTGGAGTTCGGAACGACAGTAAATGCATCGGGACCAGGCTGAGTTGACAAAGGTCGACGCGTGCCGGATGTACGACATAAATGAACGTACGAGATCAATGATTTCACGAAAGTGAACCTCTACACTGCACTCTTGCAGATCGGGGTGTTCAGCGGAGTTGTGTATGAGCTCGGAGAGTTTTCCTTGTCGCATCTTGGTAGCACGGTATCCAAACACGAAGAGCAGTGCATCGATGGTATTCGACTTCCCAGAGCCATTGGGCCCGACAATTGCAGAGAATGACTGCTTGAAATTAGCGACGATGCGACAGAACGGAAACAACATACCTTATGAAAAGGCCCGATTTCCTGACGGCCAGCATAGCTTTTAAAGTTCACGAGCACCAGTTTATGGATCACAAGACGGGAATAGGGTCCTTTAGGCTCCTCCATTAGAGGGGGCGCATGTCTTGCCTTTGCGGGAGAGATTGGTAGGTCGTCAAGGAGAGATTTCTCTTCTTCGTGGGCCAGCGATGTCGTGGGCGGTAGCTTCTTTGGGCTAGGGACAGGCGTAGATACTTCAGCTGACAGCACCGGTTCCCCATCACTGGTTTGCGAAACGGCCTTGGCCTTCTCGTCAACGTGTGAATCGGCCATGACATCTTCGTCCTCGGCGGATTGAGGAGGTGTTAAGGATTTTACCTTTCTGGAAGACGGCTTGGTTGTCCTTCGTTTAGAGGTGGTTGGAATTTCGTCCTCTTCGCCACCATCGTCATCAATATTCCCTAAAGAAGACTCGTCCAGAGGCTCAGCTTTGACACTTACAACGGTCGACCTAGATGGACGTCCGCCACGCCGGGAAGTAGGTGGTTTCATTGAAGCATTTTGTCCAGAAGAATGAGGACGAGAGATCGGCTTTACTGGGACTTGTTCCTCGGTACCATCTCCATCGTCATCTGTGTCGGGGGTGATCTGGTCCTTGTTAGCCCTGCCATTAGCAGGTGATGCGGTGGATATGGCAGCTGCTCTTCGAGTCCGGGGCCTGATAATAGGCTTTACATCTTCTTCGTCCTCTTCGTGAACGTCCTCTAGTTCGCGTGAGGGGCGGGACTTCTTTGTTGGATGGGATGGCTCTCCGTCGTCAGCTTCATCATCAGAGTCCTGCACTTTGCGTGGAACACTTTTCGACCTGGAGGAAGTGCGTGATGTTGTCGCAGGAGGGGGTGGTTTGGAAGATGATGAACGACGCGTGGTGCGTAACGGAGGCTTGACCTCTTTCTCGTGCTCTTCGTTATCTGTGTTGTCGCCACTGGATCGCTTCCGTTTGGAGGGGGGAGCCGACCGTTGCGGAGGAGGTTGGTTCTCTGGTTCTACTGATAATCTGGAAGAAGACCGTGTAGAGCGACGAGGAGGCATCTGTATGCGTCTTTAGCTAGATGGAGACGGTCTGTTGAGGAAGCGAAACGCGCGGTGTCACGCGTTGGTCACGGTCACGAGATGGGGTGCATGGACCAGGTACCAGGGACGGTGTTGTTGTTGGCTTTGGGACTGGGACAAACGTGGAAAAGCCCACTTGAACTGGCACCACGACCAGCCCAAAGACCTTCAACCTCAATCTCAAGTATGGATGACGGTACGTCTTCAGCATCACCGACAACCACCCCCTGGCGGCGGCGACATTGGCGACGAGTACTATAGAAACTTCACCACGCCATTTCTCTACTTTCTCTGCTTTTTCGGCTCGCCAACATAAGACAGAAACGGTTCCAGCATCCCGTTCAGTTCAATGTCGGCGGTCTGTACTTGGCCTCCCGACAACATTAGTTCTACTTTCTTCGACACGTCCTTATCAATTTCCTATTTCTTCCTGCTCTCCCGCCTCGTTCATCAGAGGGAGCGTTGGCAACACCCGGCGCCCGCCATAGCTGTCACATCAGTCAGCCCAATATTCACCTAATTTCTTCCATCATTGTCGTCTCCTCGCCTCTTACACCGACCACCGTGACTCAACCTGACCTTCCTTTGTCCCGCATCAGCTTGGCAGTCACAAGATATGGCCCCCACCAATGCACCCATTAGCATTCCCACTGCAGATGTAACCATGGCTAACGGCACCACGGATAGCCAGGCTTGGGATACCGGGCGCTCACCGGGCCGCGGCGGTGGCGGTGAGCCACCAAGACGTTCAAGCAGGAGTAGGAGCCCCGGACGCGGTAACGGCGATGACCGAAGGTGTGCATCCATCTTTTTCCCTCATTCCCTCTCAGTACACTAATTTCCCGGCTAGGGGCGAGGCCGGACAAAACCCTGGTAATAACCTTCACGTCTCTGGGTTGAGTTCACGTGTCGACACGCGTGACCTTGAGGCTGCATTCGCGAAGATTGGCAGGGCAAGTGTAGCGCTTTGTTGTGTTACTACACACTAATCCAACTCTTCGCCATCCAGGTTAAAAAAGCATCTGTCATGTATGACCCCCATACCCGCGAGTCTCGCGGTTTTGGTTTCGTGACTATGGAATCTGTCGAGGAAGCTGAGGCGGCCGTCACCGCACTCAATGCTACAGATCTGATGGGCAAAACTATGACTGTGGAAAAGGTATTCGTTCGAGTGCTAGTGCCGAGACGAAACTAACCATCGGTCAGGCTCGTCGCGGACGTGCCCGCACACCGACGCCAGGAAGGTATTATGGACCTCCGAAACGCAATGACCGTAAGCTATCTTATCTTTTGGGTGCTTCCATTTTCTGATCCCTTCTTCGCCAGGTGAGCGTTACTACGACCCACGCCCGTATGACTCGCGTTATGCACGTGATCACGACCACGAAGATCGTCGCGGTGGACGTGGCAGTGGTGGTGGGCGATACGAAGACCGCCCACGCGACTACGACCGTGGTTATCGTGACTACGACAGGGGTCCACGCGACTATGACAGAGGGTACGGTCGTGAGCCACGCGATTACGAACGCCGTCACGACGATAGACGGTACTGAAGAGTAGTTCAAAAAATGCTATCTAGCGGCCGAATGACATGATTTTTACTCTGCTGTCAATGTTTTTGCGTCTTCCTGCTTTGATAGTCCCTTGGCGTTTGGAATGCCACTTTGTTGTACGCGAAATGGAAATGACCACTAAAACACTGCAATACGAAGTAAGTCCTTTCCCGCGCTGGAGAGTTCTAGGCTCTAGCCTCGAAGCTTGAAGTCGGAAGTCGAGTCTAGCGAGTACTGATCCTGTATTACTGTAAGTCGTCTCCTTGTAGCGCTTTCCTTCGCAGACGGCCACATTTGGCGGTCAGACAGTTGGAGCGTGCACTCTTCCTTTGTTCTTCCTACGTTGGCAACACGTACAAGCGCGTCCCAACTACTGACCACTGAGTAAGTCTTCACTGGCTGTGATCCAATGGCGAGAGCTCGCGATGACTCAATTCTCAGTAATGAAGGCCCTCAACGTGGGAGCGAGGTTGCGCCCATGGTCGTCTGGACTGGGGCCGACCGACTCCGGAGACCGGGCATCACGCCAGTGTAGTCGCGAGGATTGACATGATACTTTGCTACTTCGTTCGTTAAGGCAAGAAATACATCATACTTCCTAATGGGCATCAGTTCGGCGGTTTGTCTTTTGCTCTATTATCTTCGCAAATTTCTGGGTCAAACCCGACACACTTGATCACCGCGAAATTTAATTTCTGTGCGTGGACCCAGCAGTCAGCCAAACGATCATAAGTCTGCAACCGAGAAGAGCCCACCTCGTGACCAGAATCGAAAGACGGGCGAAGCGCTCGGCACACCATCGCTTCAGATCCGTCGCAGTAATTCCTTTTCCACTCATCTATCTTAGTAGGAGAGAGATCGGAATCGGGTCCGTGCCTCTTGCGTAGGTTACACCGCGCGTGGAGATCGCTCACTGATGAAACCCGGCGAAGTCGACACAATATCTGACGCTGGCACTGCGCAACATTTCTGTTGAACCAAATACCTGCACAAGTGAAGTACCGCTCACCTCACTCGGCAGTGCATGCCACTCACCAGCCTGAACTTCCACGTTGGGTGTATGGACCCTGGTGTAGACGCCGCAATACTTTAGGCCGGTCTTTCTCCTCACCGACGAATCAACAAGGACATGGAACACCTCGGTCTCAAGTAAAGCGGAGGTACTCGAGCTCAGATGAAACAGTAGCACGCCAGGCTCCCCCGTATGCGTCGGTGCGAATGGTTGTGTCACCTTGCTCGCGCAGATCATATTTCCCTTGTAGCCAAAGACTTTTGTACTCATTGGTCGCTCGGAATGCAGAGAGCCTCCAAACACATCGGTGAACGCTCTCCAGGCCATCTCGGGCGTCCTTCTGGCCAAGGCAGCTTCCCGTGGTGCCAATCGGTAGTTGCGAAGTCCCGCTGCGCTGAAGATCGCAGCGCGGTTGCTATTATCAGCGCACAGGGCGGCGACGATGCCATCGAACGCCTCTCTGCTCTCCAGATTACGTGGCGCACTACCGTGACCTCGGGCGGCGGTTCCCGCTCTGGGGGTGTCAACGTTCTGAGAGCAGGGTAGATCTCTGAGGCGCATCGCAATAAAACTGACCGTTGTTGGCGCTCACGATCATCGTCTTGCAGTGCCACGAGGATGGGTTGACGTGGCTGCTGCCGCCGCTGAGATGTAGGGCCCGAGAGCTGACCTGAGGGTGTGGCACTGGCAGGTGCAGACCGGGACGACACATTGACGACTGGCCGCTGCCCATCTGCAGGGTCAGCTGCCGCATGGCCAAGGCCTCCACTGAATTGCTCCAGCAATTTTCGGTATTCGTCGGCCCGCCGAGTTGCGCAATCCCTCTCTATCTCAACGATCCGGAGACGTAGTTGTGTTTGTTGTCTGGTGGGTGTTTCGTCCTCCGAGTCGTGATGCGGTTCCATGCCTGTGGGCATGGCTGAGGTCTCTGAGTTGGGGAGTGCAGGAGAAGGCTGAATCGATCAGCGCTCAGCCGTGACTCACGCAAATCGATAGTAACTTCCGTACAAAAGGCAACGACCGCTTGCCCCGACCTGTGAGGGGCCAGCGCAGATCAGCAAGATAACATCTGCTGGAACTACTGGAGTGGCTGGGGGAGCTAGGGTAACAAGTGCAAGGCGTCACCAGCAATCCTAGTCGTGCCAGGTTTGACAGTCTTGGAGCCCCCCCTCTCGGTGTACTCAAAGGTTATATATTTCTTTATTCCTACTAGTAGTACTCAGTCGTCGTCGCCCCACGGCGTCGCCCATGGTCGTTGTCACTTCGTCGTCGCATCGTCACCGTCAACGCCATAGTCACCCTGTCATAGGTTGTCACCCATCGTAGTCGCCTCGTCGCCGTCTTCTGTCGTTGCGGCCTTGTTGCTGTCGTGGTCGTGACATGGGTCAACTACCCACGCTACGGGTACGGGTTTGCGCGGGTTAGGAAATCGCTACCCCGACCCCCATACCTAGCAAACCCGTACCCGCTACCCATATGAGCTTTACCGGCCCGTGGTGATCCCTAAGCGTGGGAATGCGCGGCCTGTCTACGAGCGACCTGCGAGCCATTATGCGAAGGAGTGGTATCGACGGCGGTCCATGGCGGTGTGAGGCAAGGGTGAGCGAATAACGAGCGGAGGGAGTGAGCGAGTGAGGTGAGAGGGTGGGAAGCCTGAAGTGAACTCACATACGATGCTTCGGAGGTGGATTCGAACTCACCATTACCGGTACGGTAAGTCAATAGCAACCCTGACACGTGGCAAGTTGCCGGCATCTATGCGAGTCGCCGCTTTGCTCCCACGAGGCGGGTTTCGTGCAGCGCCGCGGGGGAGGCAAGATGGGGGGACGACGGCGCGTGGTACGGAAGGAAATATAAAAGAGGGCTCGGGCGATATGCTGGTGGCACAGCATAGAGAACAGGCGAAAGCGCAAAAATGCGGCGAGTGATAGGAAGCGATGAGGTTGGCTGGCTGGACTGTGTCCGTGATGTGGCGATCGGCGGTCACTCTCGCGAACGGGGGTCGTCGCAGAAGTCAAGAGACCCGAACAATGGGAAAGGGTTGTGTTGGGGTATGACCAGCTGATGTACCCTTGTGATGGGAGGTTTTGCCGCTTGGCTCCCCTCAGGTTGTCTGAACCGTCCCCTAGCCTGAGCCTGTCGCTCTTGGTAAAGAGGTGTTCGTGAATCGTGGTGGCCGTGGTCCGCGCGAGCGATGGGCTTGGTTGCAGTACCTGGAGGTGGCACGCGACGCCGAGGACTCAGGGTTGACCTGCGCCCTCATGACCTGGGCATCATCGCGGCAGGTAACGCGGGCAGCGCACAGGTGAAATCTAGCGGCGAAGGTGAATGGCGTTTCAAGCGACGTGCTGGGTAGGGCTGGTAGCAGGCACGAACACGGCGTGCGAGTAACACGCGGGGCAAGGCCGGCGACAGGGGCAGATGTAGCATGCAGGCAGCACGTAGGGCAGAGCCAGCGGTGGGAGGAGGACAGGGGTGCGACGCGCGGGGCAAGGCCGACGATGTGAGCAGATGTGGCGTGCAGGTAAGTTGGCGCCCGAGGCAAAGCCGGCAGTGGGAGAGGGAATGGGGTGCAAACGACGTGTGAGGCAAGGCCAACGACGGGAGTGCAGGCAACGCACGGGGAAAGGCCGGCGGCGGGAGGGGGAATGGGTGTAGGCAACGCGCGGGGCAAGGCTGACGACGGGGGGGGGGGGGGGCATTGTCGGTGAGGAACTCAGGACAACTTCATCACGATCGGCGAGCAGACTAGGCTGATCGAAGGACAACTCTTGATTGGCGGGGACCTATCTCTGGCTGCGTAGTTTGCAATGGCGGCGTGTGTACAGGTGGTGTTCTCTGGGGTAAGGTTGTCGTCTGCTCCGCCTGCGCTAAGTCGGGCACATTTGCGGCTTCGCAACAGGGTTAGAATTCTGAAGACCATGAGAAGCGTCGAACGTACGAGTGCCTCGTGTCGGAATGTTGGTCCACACAAATGGTGAATGGCATATGGCAAATTGGCAGATGGCACGACGGGCAGTGCGTGGCATGGCAATAGTAGGAAAACGGTAAAGGCAAGGTTAAACCGTAGACGAGAGCGGTAAATGGCAGGGTTGGTGCATGGCAGACGGCATGTAGCTGGACGGGAGGGTAAGGCAAGATGGCGACGGTGTGGCACTCGGGGGAGGCGGCAGGATTGGGAAGGAAAAACGAATGAGAGATAAAAGATGGGAGGGGGAAATCGTTAGCGCGAATGATATACTGCGAGGGTTTGTACGAACACTGCTTCAAAGTCGTGGTCACGCGAGAACGACGGTGACCAGATCTGACAAAAAACAATTCATTTGGCAAGAACTACGACATGTAAATGAGAATAATCAAAATAGAAAATGTACGGAGAAGTAAAATGATTCATCGTGCCAAAAGAGAAGGGTCAGCCAGAAGACAAAAATAAAGAAATACGCACGGGGACCTGCGCAGAAGGGGCGGCGTTCAAATGTCGACGCCGCCGTGACAACTGCTGTCAGAGCGCAACGGCGATGCGGTCCCCTTTAATTGCCACGGCCTACAGACAGTATGGTAACAAGGAAGACCGTGTGCCGACGGGATCCAGAGAACAAAAGTGAACTCACCCTGTACGACGTCCTTCACCCACCTTGTCAAAATATGCCTGTCACTATCCGCAAGTTCAACGCAAAGGCGCACCACGGTCGTGTAGATCAACGGTTTAGACGTAACAAGAAGCAAATCGAGGAGGACAACGCCAGAGAAGGAGCTACAGCCCAGGCCAGAAAGGAGGAGGCCGACGCAAAGCACCATTCCATTGTCAAGGCCGTTGCGCAGCTTGAAGATGCGGTCGCCATGATTGACGAGGATCTCCAGACCCACGCACTGAGACCTGACCTTCGCTATGGCAGCCAACACCTCTTGGAACCGGGGGAGGGGTCCGACGATGGGTCTGCTTCAGAGAAAGGTTATCCGCAGCCAGGCGCGTTGGATGCAGACGACGTCGTCGACGAAGGCCCAGGCTCTGTTCCCAACAACGATAGCAATGACAACTTTCTCTCTAGTGATGACAACGAGGACGCCCCTGCACGCTACCTTGGCCGCCTGGCGACTCGGAAAAGGAAAAGGAAGGATAAAGTGGGTCCTTAGTTCTGATTCACTTATTGCAGTCGGTACTGATTGTGCACCACACAGCAGCCAGAAAGGGGTAGTTTCAGGGCAGAGGTGAACGCCGCCCGCCGCGTGCAGACTTTTGGAACAATCAAAAAACGCAAGACAACCCCTGTCGAAGCCACTTGGTACGTGATCACCACGACGGTTTACTTCCTTCGAGTGCTCACTGACACTCCTGCCAGCGCTGTCACCAAACGCATCGTGGGGGGGCTGTCTCCGAACTGGAAGGATAAGATCAAGCGTTGTGAGTAGTCTTATCCTTCTTGTACGTCGAGTATCAAGTAGCTTGTGAAAGTACGGTCCATCAAGATCAAGTATTACATCAAGTATTGTGAACACCGAGGGCAACAATAGCGAAGGCAGACGCCTTCCTGGCGAGTTCGACAACCACGAAACCGGGGCTGTAATGGCCCAGTTCAAGTCTAAGAGTACCGGTCCCCGATCCGCTGGCAATACCACATCTATCAGTCGGTCCGCCCCCACTCTATGGCAACTGGGGGTTCCAGGTCCATCCCGAAAGACTGATCAGGTGTGTCATCGACGAAACGAAGCTACTAGTACTCATACCTTGCGCCATATATTTGCAGATGAGCGTGACTATCAGACCAGATCCCAGGATCCGAAACCAAAGTCTGCTCGAAGGCTCAGGCCCACGGTCATGGACCTGCCTCTACCGCGGACTGGTCGACGCCTTCATAATTGGCGCAAGAAGTTCGTCCCACTCCTTATCAGCTGGGCAGGAAGTCAAGCGGACCCCTTTGGCACAAATGGTCGAATAGACGGTGCCATCGCAAGCGTGTGGAAACGTGTATACGATGACATAGTGATTGGTGATGCGGAGATGGACGTCGTTGTCCTCGTGGTACGTCTGTATTTTGATATTGACCCCGTGCTCTAGCTCTGTGTCTTCGTTAGGCGGAGAACACTTTGATCAATTGGCGCAGTGATATTGGAAAGGCAGGATACCGCGCCGTCCTCGACTTGTAGGACACCAAACCCCGGACTTCAGCTCCGAGGACTGGGCGAAATGCGTTGCTGAGAACCTCAAGAACTTCCGATTTCTGTACAAATCCCCAGACGCGACGGTAGGTACCCCCTCTCGTTATGGGATGACCCCTGTAACAAGTTATTGCAGCACGGTCGAGGAGCTTTCTGCTCCCTTCTCATCTCAAAGGTGTTTGCGTCACACCCCCGCAAGGCACATCCCTCAGGTTGGCGGGCTTGCCCTCGCGGCTGCTGCGGTCCGTGACGCAAGTCTACTTTAATTGCACGCAGTAACATCCTTCTAGGTGGAACGCGGCTTGTGCTTCTTCAAGACCGGAGAAGATGCCCTCAAGTCAGAACGGGACCCCGTGACCGGAAGATCGATGCCCCGCAACATCCGCGCCGTTGGGTTCACAGAGGGTCTGTGGGGCAGCAAAGTGCGTGAATTCGTCAGGACAACAACACGGCTCACGGACAAGCACTGGGACGATGTCTCCGAGCACGCGGCCACCTTTATGACTAGTCACGCTCTCGAATCGGATGAAGAGAGCAGCACCAATGCCGAAACAGAGTCATTGAGTCCACGTGCGGCCATCAATTTAGATTGGTGTGTACGCCGTTTTCTCTACCCTTCACAGAGGTTACTTAGAGCATTATCCTTTCAAAGAAACAACCGTTCCCTACATGTGCTCGTGCGTGCGGCATGCGCATACTACGTACATATTTGTAATGTGACTGTGCTGATAAACCCAGGTGTTTTATACATACTTTCTTGCGTCTTGATCGTACCCCCAAAAGTTACAGTATATGAGGCCTAGGGTTGTGGGTGCGGACCCTAGTACTATCCGTGTCGACCACTAGGCGTGCTCTCTTCCGTTATCCTTGCTATGATGCGATCCTGACTACTAGCTAGCCGCTAGGCCTTTACGGAACCATCGACTCATCACTGCAGTTCCGAGTGTGCATTAGCCGTATGAATGCGCAACGAATGACGACCGCAATCATAAGGCGAGAGTCTGCGAAACTGTACCGGTCAATGGCAAGAGCCCATGGCGACTTCCGCTTCCTGTGATGCGTGTGATTACAGTCGTCTTGACTGCGGCGACCGACGGCACTTCGCTATCTCGTTCGTTTAGGCCACGGCAAGAAGAAACACATTACACCCGCCACTGTAAATAAGTTCGGCGGTTTGCCTCTTTCTGTATCAACCCAGCTAACTGCGTATCGTACCCAACGCATCTGATCACCTCAAAACCCAATTTCTGCGCCGTGGACCCAGCTGTCAGCCAGCACCAGGTCCCGGACCGAGATCGAGAACGCACCTCTGTACCAGAATCGAAGGCATCGTGAAGTGCCTTGTACTCCATTACCTCGGAACCTTGGTTGTGCCTTTTGATCCACTCCTGGATCTCAGCCGGAGGAGGATCGGAACCCAGTCTCTTGCGTAGAGTACACCGCGCGTGGACGGCACCCACTTTCGACCTCTGAAGTTGGAGCAACAATTTATGACGGCACTGCGCAATGTCACTGCGACTCAAAGGCCTAGACATGGACGTGGAAATTTTGCTCACTTGGGTCGCGAGCTTATACCACTCGTCGATTTGGACCTCCATGTAGGGTGTACGGACCTTGGTGTAGACCCCACAGTACTGGAGATTGGCCTTCGTCTCTCCCACTGAAGGATCAACAAGTACGTGGAATCTCTCCCTGGTGTCTTCGAGTAAAACTTTTCCGGGAGAAAATAGTATCACCCCTGGCTCCCCAACGTGCTTCGGTGCAAATGGTTGTTCCGCGTTGCCGGCGCAGAGAAAGTTTCCCTTATCATATCCTGGTAGCCTTCTCCCCATTGGCCGCTCGGAATACAGCCACCCTCCAAAGACCCTGGTAAACGTTTTCCAAGGTATCTCGGGAGTCTGTCTAGCGCAGTCAGCCTCCTGTGGCGAAAGCTGATAATCGCCAATTTCCGCTGCGCTGAAGATAGCAGCGCGGTTACGGCGGCTGTTGTCGGCACACAAGGCGGTGATGACACCAACAAAAACCCCTCCGTTTTCCGGATCTTCGCGGCGCACTAGCCCGGGCGGTTCCAGCTGGGGTGTCAATGTCCTGCCAGAAATGGATGGGTAAGATCTCCGAGACGCACCGCAGTAAAAACTAACCGTAGTCGGTGCTCACGACCATCGTCGCCTCGCCTCGCCGCGAAGCTGGGCCGTGGCTGCCGCCGCCGGGATGCAGGGCGTGAGGGTGTGGCAGGTGCAGACCGGGACGAACTGGCGACGGGTTGTTGCCTGTCTTCAAGTTCGGGCTCTGCTGCTACTGCTGTCGCTGCCGCATGGCCAACGCCGCCACTGAATTGCTCCAACAATTTCCGATATTCCTCAGACCGCCAAGCCGCGCAGTCCCTCTCAATCTCGAGCATTCGGCAGCGTAGATCCATTTTTTGTCTGTCCGGAGCAATGTCCGTCATGGTTGGGGAGGGGGGCGCGGGAAATGGGCCACCGCCCACTTGAAGCCCCGAATTTATATTGGAACTTGGTGACTCTGATAAAGAACTGCCAATTGCTCTGATCAGCGGAACGCAATCGTCGATGTCCATATACAGCACTACCACGACCGTGACGGACCACTTCCGCTTACGATCGGACCCAAGCAACGCTCAGCTCTCAGGCTCGACCTTTTGAGAACACAATAGACACTGTATCTGACCCTTGTAGTACTCTTTGTATACATGGCGTCGGGTGGGCGTGTCAAAACTATTGAGCAACGCATAAAACGCTTGTATCTGTCAATTCTCGTACTTTATGTATCCGTTGCTCTGATTTTCTATCATTAGTTGTGCCCTAAACTCCAATTTTCAACTATCTGGGGTTTCATCCTAGTGGCGCTATAGGAGCGGCTGGAGCCTACCAGAATATTTACGTACGAGAACTAGGATGGCACGACAAATACCCTAGTGAACTTGTTCGAAGCGTATGACCGATCGCGCATTTACGAGAAGATTTTCTCGCTACTGCACTGGCAATGAGAACTCAAGACCAAGAAGCCTGAGCTCGCCAAGAAGACACCTTATCCTGCCGGAGGGTGTAACGTCCATGCAAAGGCCATAGAGGAGAGAGAGAGTACGTCGTGTAGATGAAGAGCTGATCGAGAAATCCTGCATGACAAAAGAACGAGAATTTCCCAAGGAACCAAAAAAAGTTTGTCGAGATTCGAGATCGTTGAAGTGACTGTGACGCAGTGACTGTGACTATGCGTTACGTACCTCACCACTTTCTCACTCCGATTCCGACCCTTTCAAGTTGCGCTCATACGCTCATACTAGTGGGTATTCTAAACCTACAGTTTTTTTCTCCTTCCCTGTATATATATTTCCTGTATTTCAGCAAAAGATAAGGGAGCTTCAGATTACAAGAAGGGCTCATTCATTACAACTCATTCCCCGCGTTCTCCAGCGCTCCGCATCTGCATGCGGTCTCAGAAACTCAAATGCGATTCATTCGAGATAGAGGTTTAAAAGTCCGCGAGGTTTTTACCCGTGCGGACGACCCCTCGCATTGCCGGTCACTGGCGCGTTAGAGAGCCCGATTTATCCTGCGTTGTCCAACAGTAATTGCACAACATCATGGCGTCCGCTCATCGAGGCTCTGAGAAGGGGGGTAGATCCGTTGTCATCCCGGGTGTCGACCTCCGCATTGCGGCCTTTGCGACTCAAGGCTTCACGGCGAGCGAGGTGAAAGCCCCTCATCACACATTCACGTGGTGAGATGATCGCCTGACAGGGAGATCGTGACTACACTGTGATGATCGTAGGGACGTCGACAGGACGATAGTGATGGCTTGTGATTGATGTGATTCGTTACTTTGCGTCATGAGTTTCTGGTGATGAAACAATCACAAACGATGTTTCGCCAAGCACAATGGGTTGTTGTCCACCCCACATTCAGTTGCGTGTACGACACACACTGGCACTAATAAGATGTTCGACACGTCTCCTATGGCACGCAATCGCTTCGATTGTCTAGCCAACAGACGTACCTCTTTCACACCCGAGCTTACTTCCCAAGCCGGAGCTGCGGCGAATCGCAAAGAGCACGCCCAACTATTGCCACAGCCGCACACGACCATCCTGAAGGCGTAGCGCTAGTTCAGTGCGACAAAGAGCAGCGGCCGGGGGAAAAACGCAAGCGTCCCGTGCGAAACCAGCACTTTGGGCCGAAAGCGTCCGGGTCTTGAGAGAGAACCGAAGTCGTCCTGGAGATGCGGGATGGACGCGCGACTCGGAGGTGTCTGATCGCGCGGCTTATAGTAGCGCAGGGAACCAGGATCGTTTACGTCTTGGCCCAGCCAAGCCCCAGCCGCAGTCTGTTGTCCGTGCGGGAGTTGCTCTCTAGGATACTGCGTGCGTCATTACCGCTCTCGCTTCTCGCCGCGCGAAGCAGGGTAGTCAGCCCAGCCGCTGACCAACCAACAAGTCTCGGCGACATAGAAACAGCCGGGAGAAGTAAATGGACATGCTTCTCGCGCGGCTTGGAGACCGGATACTGTATCGCGCTTGGTAGCGTGTTCTCGGGAGACGCTCCGCGTCGTCGGTCCTCGGCGCGTTTCCCGACGCGGAAGTACGCCCGAGTAAGAAGACCATGGTCAACCTCGGACGGACTGCCGTCAAAGCATGCTTTCGTAGTGTGGTAACGCGCGGTGTTTGCGCAGCCCAGGCCATGATCCGAGCGATACCCCAGGCCCTCGCTATCCCGACATCGGACGGCGCTCACTCAGCGCAACGCGAGCGCTGAGATATTTATGCGAGTCCGGTGACCAGCGCGGCGAGGTGAAGCACTAGCCAGAGCTCTCATTACGTGGGCGCTACCAGTACTGTCGCGTGGTGTGAGGAGAGAGGGGCTCCTGGAGGTCTAAACGATGGAACATTCCCCCTGCTGGGAAAACATTTAAAGTACATACAGTAGGCGAAGATCACCTGCCCACAGACAAGGCGTCGGGCGTAGCCCTTACGTATGCGCCAAAGTAGAGTTGCAGTGTAGCCGAGCCAGGTTGCAGCAGCTGTTGTATATTTGTTGCGGCGACGATAACATAAGTATCAATTTGATGTTTGACTGACGCTGTCTATACGCCAACCCCCAACACGCTGGCCAGCACAAATATCCCAAATGGCGTTAAGGTTGTTTACATAAAGCAATCTGGCATAAGTCGCGCAAACGATGGCGTCGGTCACATGTGGCACGAGGTGCGCAGTTCAGGATAGCAAAAGGCACCCAAGCAAGGCGGATGTAGATATAAATATCCCCCAGGTTTAAAAATGGCCGATAAGCACGCGGCGTGAGGGCTGTGGCGACAAATGGGTGATTGATCGACGACGACTCGAAGTGCTGGATGGCAGCTCGTCCGCGCTCACTAAGAATAGCTGTGTGCCATGATACTGTAGAGCCGGGTGCTAAACACGCGCTGGCACTGTAGCACTCGCGCTGTATGGTTTCAAGTAGGCGCCCGTGTGCAGTGGTGGGCAGCACCTAGGGTTGGCTCTAACCCTAAACGTTTCCGTGGGGGGATGTGCCAAGAAGGACCGACCCGAAACCGAAAGGATCGGTTCCATCCATTCTTACCTACTCCACAGTGCTCATTTCTCCACTGACCGAAGCGCCCAATAGAAGCGCCCCCCACATTGATCATCGATCGGATTACCGGTTCGCGGTTTGTTGGATAGCGGGTCGACCCGGAGACCCCTACGTGGCGACGGGGGTGAAACATGCAGTGGGGATCATGTCGATTTGCGAGATAGGGTAGGCGCGGAGAAGGTTAGCTCCAGAGCTAGTCTCCAAACATATGAAGAGGTGTGGTCCGAAAATGAAGGACTTGGCGACGACGAACGCACGGAAGTGTTAGCCCTTTCGAGGGAGAGTAGGAATGACCCAAGACCAAGACACTGTGGTTCGCGAAGAGAAGACCAGGATATGCGCGGCGTGAAAGCGGAAAAGAAACCGGCAGGACTTTTCCGCCGTCAGAAGCTCGCTTATGACAAAAGGAAGGAAGGAAACTCGTTTTCCAGTTATAGAGAAACGTCCGAAGTTGGGGCCACTTCCCCTCAGGGCTCGTACAGGTGAACTTGCTTGACACTACTATGCCTCGTGCCCGGATCAACGGCGAAACCCGTGGGTCATAGGATCAAGGAAAGGGTCCGGTCGAGGAAACCGCGTGCGATGTAGACGCTCCACGGAACGAATGACCTGGGGCCGAAGACGATGGCGAGCGCGAGATCGAGTGGCCGCTGACCAGTCGGGCTGATAGGGGTGCAGGCACCTCCGGCTCCGGCGGTAACAGTACGCCAAGCGCTAGTGCTGACAGGCAGCACCCCCCACTTTAGCGACACTTAATTCAATATAGAAAGGGGCGCGTGTTGCTTCTTTCGCGTCTCGCGAGCTGACAGCGGCGCAAATTAGTTAGAGGGGAAGATTAGGCTTAACAAGGCAAGAAATTAGGGGGTGTTCATAAAGGGCCGCCCCAGGTACGCACGCCTCCGCTTCCATGTAGGGAAGTCACACGTGGGGCATGAAGTTGCAGCGCAGCCGGCTTCGAGCGTTCACACATGTTATCAATCGCCCAGCATGTGCGTGGAGTCTGTGTGTGGGCCTTGGCAAAGGGACAGTGGGAAAAGGGGCCTTGACGCCTGACGGGCGAGCGGGATGACTTGGTGCCGGCCCTTGCGGTAGAGAAGAACCCCGCGATGCAGCAGTGGCAACGACAGCGACAGGTTTAGGCAACTGCCGTGTGGATGGGGGACGCACCAACACTTCTCGGCGGACATAAGGGCGTTGAGATGGACAGCCCCCCAATCACAGTCGTAGGCAGGTCACCCTCTTTTTTTTTTTTTGGGGGGGGGGGCGAAGCGACGATGAAGGCATGGCACGACACCAAAGTGAGGGGAGTGGTGAGGTGTTGTACTGTAGGTAGCTGAGTTGGGGTACGCGTGTTAGCATCACGGCATCGCTCGTGTGCATGAGCCCTTTTTGCTGTGACGTCCCTGTTACTCCGGGGCCCGAATGAAAGAGAATGGCACGTTCCATACGGATTCGAAAGGCCGTAAGACACTGTCCTCCCTCCCTCCCCTCAGAGGAGGCCTAGAAGTACCATAGGTGGCTACATGGCTACACTTTTTCCGACACACCGTAATCCGAAACTTGTTTTGACATATCGGCGGGAGTAATTCCGTTCCGAGTCGCCAGGTTTCGGGCGGCGGCGATGTGGCGGCTGGTGCTGCACGCCATGCGCGCCTGACAAGGCAAAGATAGGTTAGTGGGTGTTGTGATAAGTGGCAGTGGCAACAAGTCCGCTTAGCGAGGGGGCCCGGTGCCCGGTAGCCGCGTTCGGGCGCAACCCAGCCACAACTCCACCTGTACGTAGAGGCGAACAAGGCAAGGCAAAACGCAAGTGCCGGAGACCCTGAGCGTGATCACGGCGCCTGGTGTGCGAGGTATGCGGGACTACAGTGCCCCAAGTTGTCGAGAGAAGGTTTAGTTTAGCCCTTTTGAAACTGAGCCCGCTCCCAAGAACCGAGAAGAGGCGACCTCTCTGTTGAGTCTGTTCCGGCTCCTCTTTCTTCGAATCGAATAAAAAAACATTTTTACTTCCGAAATGACCATGGTGCTCGGGCTGCAGTCAAGGCAACGGTGGTTGTGGAGAGGCAGTGGATTGGTATTGCAATTACACCGCTGCTATTATGCCAGTGGCGGCAGATGGTACGGTACGGCTATGCGTAGTCCATCCTAACTGAAAAGCGGAGTGCGTAAAGAATATGTGATGATGATGGGGAGGATGATGGTACAACAAACGTTCTTGAGTTTTTTTTACACGGGTATCCGCAAAGGTATCCGTCCAGGAATTACAACAAACTTGGGTGGTGGTCGTGGGTAATGTGAGGTCAAAATAATAAAGAAAAATGGAGTAACGAAGGGGAATCAGAAACCCCCAAGGCACCCGTCTAGCTCTGGGAGTGCGAACTCGCTCGCCCGTACCGTAGTGCGCGTGCCACGGGTCTTGCTGCGACTGCGCTCTCTCCGCGGCTTCTCGCGTTCGTTCGCATGCGGGAGGAACGCGAACGCCGCAGCAGCAGCGTCCGGAGCACCGTCAAGGACGATGGATATTGGCGGGGGGTGGTATTGGTATTGGCCCATCTGTGGGAAGTGGGAGGCGAGCGGCGGGGTGCTGCTGATATCCGACTCGTCCGACTCGGAGGAGGACAGGTCGGGCACGAGCGACGGCATGCTGCGTCCAGTGGGGTCCGGGACCGAGGAGGCAGCAGCAGCAGCAGCAGGAGTGGTATAAGAAGAGGCAGCGAAGGCCTGTGGGTGGAGCGTCGCGCCCTGTGCGGCTGCGCGCGTGGATCTGCGCTTCCTCGCGGCGCAGGATTCGCTGGGGGGAGTAAAGGTGCGCCCGTTGCGTTCGGGCATGGCGCAGGCGTTGGGGAGGACGACTATGGGTGCGCGGTCGTAGATGGCGGCGGAGTGGGTGAGGTGCGTCTGGCAGAGACCAGGGGAGGGGGGGAAGTGCACGCGAGGAGCGAGGGCGGAAGGGGAGAGCGCGAAGGGGAGAGGAGGAGAGTTTGTGGGCGCGGGTGGGTCAACATCTGCGCGGTGCTTGAGGCATGGGCGGAGGGTAGTCCGAGACATTCGAAGAGCTCAATTGGGGCAGATGGGATTATTGGGGAATGGCCGTTGCGAGCGAGCTTTATGAGGGACGCGGGTGAGGCTCAGGGGGGTGAGATCGTCTACTTGTGGGCCAGATTTATGGGCGGTGGTTACCAAAGTGGCCGTGAGGGGAAAGCCGAATCGCCGGAGAGAGATCAACTCATGGTTGGTTGTCAAAACAAACCGACTAGTGGACTGATCTCTCCTCTAGCCAAAGTCCCTCATCTGATTTCTCACAAAATATTTTTCGTGAACGTGAACCCGGCTTCAAATTACCCGTTATCAATCAATCCCCTTCCACTGCCCCATTCCGTCAATCGCGTACTCTGTGTATCTTTATCCTCTGTATTGTACTGTATGTCGCAAAGGTGCTACCAAAACAAGATATTGTGGAGTAGCCACTCGCCACCATGCCATTTACCATTCCGGCCCTTTCCTGATTCAGGCTGTATGCTTAATCGATAGTCTGCACCCGCGTGGTTGTATATCCATCTGATGGTGGACCCGTGAGGTGGGAATATACAGTACAACATTGTACATGCTCGCCGCAACTACTGTCATGGTACACAGATACCCGTGAGATCCTTCTTCCTCTATGCGAGAAGCTTGAAAATTGCGGAATGGGTTGGTGTGTGATTGTGGTGTGGAGCAAACGGAATACCGTGGTGCCGAATCTGGCCGCCGGCACAAAGATGCCAGGCCGGTGCGGAACGCTTGGCATCAACTCTCCCATGGATTCGCAGCGAACACAGACGACGGCTTCTTAGCGCCCGTGCTGTTAGACGAGTACGTTTGAGGAGACCGTGACCATGGGTCGCTCGCATTCGAAACGTTTGATGGCGATCCCGTCTGGCCCACCGCGGCGAATGGTGTGGGGTGAAACAGATTCCCGAACGGGGTGCCGAAGCCGCCGCCGTAAGCCTCTTTGTCCGCGGACACCGGCGTCCAAGATACCCCGTCGTATCCAGCAGATGAGGGTGCCAAATCCCCAGTGGGACGCGAGAGGGAAAGCGATGGTGAACCTAATGGCGGTGTGGCGTCTTCCTCTGACTCGGACAGCGGCAGCGCGTCATGGATGCCCCTGAAGGACCTAGGCTCATCAGACGTCAACTCGCTAACGGCAGTTGTCGTAGGGTCGTGCGTCGGCGATAGTTGCTCAATTGTTGGCGTAAGCCCTTGGGATTTAGTAGCCGGTGGGGACGGGCGTTCCGCGGACATAACTGGTGGCAGTGGTGGAGGTGGCATCTCTAGCTGACTCGCGTGTCGACTCGCTTTGCCTTGTTCGATTCCGTCGACGACAGCTCGCATCGCCGCGAGATCAAAACCTGCGTGTGCGGGTAGCTCCGCGAGATCACCGGTCGCATCGGCCTGCTGCTTGTCCGTTCTAGGAGTGGGTGGCGATAACGTGGCAGTCAGTGTCGTCTTTCCTTCGCGCGGGGGTAGACCGACGTCGTCCCCAGCATGATGTTTTGACTTTAGAGTTTGTCCGACAGAGGCGGCGGAAGGAGGGCGTGAAGCCGTTGGAAGCGGGGATGAAGGCTTGCTCTTTGAAAACCAGCCTTTCTTTTGAACCTCCTCTCCTTCACGCACCACGATACGGTCTTCTTCAAAGTCGGGTTCCTGTGTCGGTCAGCGCGACGTTTGAAAGAAAACTTGCACGCCCATTCTCACCTTGGGCTCATCAAAGTGGTCAGCTGAGACGGGGAAACCCAGTTGGTCCAGTATCAGTGGCATGAACGTGCGGTAACTCGTATGGCCCGCGATCTTATCCGTGACATCGATGTTCTCCAGCCCAGGGACATTTTCCACCGGACGCAGACCGGCAACGGTTCCGATACCGCCACTTGTAGCACGGAAAAGGTAGTTCAATACCCAGTCATTGCGCGCAAATGTATTCACGAAGCGGCCCGAAACGACAGCGCGCACCTGGAACCAGGTCTTTTGAGATGCGGTCAGCGTCGCGCCTAGCAAGAAAACGTCCTGTACGATGCCGTATGCCTTTTGCTTCGCGAGTTCGAGCAGAGCGTAGAAGATGACACGTGCCCCGAGAGAGAACCCGATCAGCGTGATGGGTCGGACACCCAGATGGCGCTCCATGAGAACGCCAGCCAGGACACTGCCTGCTGCTTTAGCCCGATCAAGTGCGTTGTTCCAGGGGTTATCAATTAGATACCCCAGTTTCGTTAGGACTAAGCGAGGGGATATGAGAATAGACGCATAAGGGGGGTGGAGCACGTACTGATAGGCCATTGCAGAGCCGTCATGAGCGCCGTCATGGCAGTGGCTGCTAGCACTGTCTGTCCGACTTGAGTAAGGATTTCGGTAGTCATGATCCGCAATGCGCTTCCTGTCTCGCGGATCATTTCAGGTTCCCAAAGAACGCTGAAAACGTCCCCCACAACGGGGTCAAGGACACTAAACGGTAAGCGCGTATCGTCTAGCTGTCCATTCAAAAAGCTAACGTAAAATGACACGAGCGATTAATGAATTGCGGACCCGTCCAGAACGCGAACATGAGGCTCACCCTGGGACTGTGATAATACAATTCACTCGCTTGTTGTTGTGTAACGGCAAAAGATCAAATGTCCTGACAACCCTCGTTCTGCGCGCCATGCCTTTGGCAGCTATGCCGGACCCTGTCAAGATGCCACCAGTTGTAATAACTGCAGCACCCCCTGCGCCACCGAGGAAGCCTGCCGTCCCTGATATGCCGATAGTTGTGAAGGCTGCGCCTAGGCCAGCCCCTATCACTGGTGCGAGTAATCCCGCCGATAGCCCAATGACCAACCCACCGCCTGTCACCATCGTGCTGTCAGTCCACAAATCACTTGGAGCACTAAGGAACCTACCGAGAGTAGCCAGGCCAACCATCATGTATCGTCGCTTTCGAGAGGACTTCTGTCGATTCGCGATGATCTCCTGCTGCTCCATCTTCTCGACGTCCTCCTGAATCTCCAGGGCTTCCGATACTCTTTGCTCAAACTTGACGACGTCTATCCAGCCAAAGCCAAGGTAGATGGCAACTGTCTCGAGTAAGACGCGTGATCTCGCATCGTAAACACTGTCCGCAATCAACACCAAGAAAAGGTCACAGAGCACGGTCCAGCGGATATCGAGTGTCACTTTCTCGTCCGCTGCTGACAGAGAAGTAGATACACCCGGGACTGCAGCAGTAGACGTCGTCTCCAAGACTCGTGAAGTTGTTTGGAAAGTCTCTACTTTGGCGGTGTCTTGAGGCTGTGGTGAATCCGAATCCTTTGCTAGTGGGGTAGGGGTAGGCTCGACCACGGTGATTTCAGATACGTCATCCGACTCTGGTAGTGCATCTACCTCTTCTCTCCGCAGTTCTGCCTGCCGTTGCGCTACGGCAGGGTCATATTCGGGGTTGGCGACGGTGTGTGTTGTCATGAGGGCGGGAACGAGATCGTTGGGTTGCACGCCGTGATCCGCGAGATTTTCAATCATCTTCTGTTCTGATAGTCAGATCAGCACCACAGGCGGACACTGGGTCCGTCAGATAGACGCACCGGCCGTGGCGAGCTCCATGTGATAGTACAGCCGACCGAGGATTTTCAGCCTCCACAACTCCAAATCCTGGACTGCAGGCTTGATATCCTTCCCAGTGAGCCTCTTCAGTTTCTTCGCCATCTCCATGGACACGAGAGCGCAGAGGCCGACGTAGGCGATGCGCTGGGCCTCAGTCAGCATGTTCTTTGTTTGCTGCATCTGGCTGAGGGGCGTCATGGCCTGGTCCTCGTCGAACAGATATCTCGTACGAAGATGGACTTCGTCGACATCGTCATCCTCGCGGACGCGCAGTCGCGTGTACTCGCTCTCGTTCTGGTCGACCTTTGATCGCCATTCGTTGCCCGCGTAATCGACGTCCAAGATTTCACCCGTCGCATTTCCTGCGCCTCCTCCTTGCGCAGCCTCTTTCCTCGATTGTGGGTTGTAGTGGTACTTCTTCTGATCCTCTTCGTCTAGCCCGCCGGCGACACCGGCGACCTCGTCTGCATCTCGGACAATAGGCATGTCCTCCCAGCCCCCGTCATCATCAAAAAGGTCGGTGAATGACGAAGGCGGCGGCGGCGGGAGAGGCATCCAGATGGATAGTGTGAAGTGCAATATGCGAGGGAGGAGCGGGTGCTGAGTCAGAGGGACGGTTAACATGTTTTCCCACGAGCTGTGCACTGGTTCTAATGTGCCCGCAATGTCCGTCATAGCGAAGAGAACACGACGAGCAACTTCGAAAGAGCTACATCCGCAGATAACCCTACGCCTTTGCCTTCGCCTTCTCCTCCTGCTTTTCCTGTACACGCTGACGTGCTGCATCCTGCTTAAGCGCAGCCTTGATCTTCCGTTGGCGCTTCCTCCGGCCGTTACCACGTTTAGGGCCCTCTATAGGAATCGGTTCTGCGAGACGCTGCTTTCGTGTGGCGGCTTTCTCAGCGCGCAACTTCTCTCGCTTTTTGTCGCGTTTTCTCAACGTGCTCATCGATGACTTGAGCAATGCGCCATAGACGTTAAGAAACTTGTCTAATTCCCCTGATGTAATCTGTTCCAATAGGAGGTCAGGCTTAGATGTCCGGGACGGGAAATATACGGACATGAGTGGAGAATTGCGTGGCCTTCCCATCAGTTACACGGACGATACAAGGGTATTCCCGACTGTCGTCCGCCGATTCCATCGTCGTGTCATCACCGTCATGAGTCACTATCAGCCTGAGTGAGAACGAACGGACAGCACGAAGCGGTTAAAACTCACATCTCTTATGTGTGAGCCATATCGTCCCGCGTTCCTTCGATGACTGAAACAGCGAGGACAACCGAGATAAGAACTAGTGAGGGCGATTTATCACAAGTCCCTGGATGACATGGTAGACTCACTGTATCGTTGTCGACTAGCTGCATGTAATGGGATACGGGCAGTGCCCATCGACAAGCCTTGCGTCCGCGGGTTATGCTTATATAATGGCACCTTAACCTAAAGTAAGGTCAGCTCCGAGTCGCCTTTCCTCTTCAAGATGCTTGCGCAGGATGCACCACCTTAACTGTACCTGCCATCGTGGGCTACGATGCACCACCTGAACGCACATGCAACGTTTTCAGAGGTACAGCGTGGCGCATCCCTTTTGCTTGCCTTCCGCGCTCAGCCCAGTAGAGCCGTTCTTATCCTCGGTTCGGATCTCCTCGCAGCATCTCGTGCTTTCTCCGCACTCGAGGCAGAATTCGACGTGATCATCATGACGCCAGGCGGCCGTGCCTCCGTTTGTGAAGAGCTCGCGTGGCGCGCCGACCGCTCCGAACTCACCGTCATCGATTCTGGTGCAGCGCCCCCTCCCTCCTCCACGAGCGACTCGCACGACGACGCACACGCACTAGCCAGGTGCCTCGACGAGCACCTCTCCATCAGCCTCGTTTTCGTCACGGACACCGTGCTCGGCGGGAGCCCCACAACACCACACCGCAGCCGCGCGTCCGCGGAACGGCTCCACGGCGTGTGCCGCGCCCGCCGCGTGCCCGTGAACATTACGGACATGCCCGACCTGTGCGACTTCACCCTGCCGTCCGCGCACCGCGTGCCAGGCACGCCCCTCCAGCTTGCGGTCACGACGAACGGCCAGGGCTGCCGTATAGGCGCGCGCATACGGCGCGAACTCGTCGCGCGCATCCCGCGTGATGCGGGCGCCGCCGTCGCGCGCCTGGGGGAGCTGCGTTGCCTGGCACGTGCGGACGGCGAGGCGGAGGCGGAGACGGAGACGGACGACGAGGGTCACGCGTCCACCCCAAACCGTCCCGTGCCCCAAAGGCGCGTGACTGAGCAAGAGACGGACACCGAGCGATCGGTGCGGCGCATGCGTTGGGTGGCACAAATCAGCGAGTATTGGTCGTATTCACACCTCGCGGGTCTCACAAAGGAAGGGATGGAGAATGTTCTCAGCGGGAACGGACTCGGCGTCCCATCAGATGCACTTGCCGGATCTGAGCCTGGGACGGACTCGCGGCACGGACTCGCGGTCGTTCCATCGTCGCCCCGTGGAAGAATATTCCTCGTTGGCTCGGGTCCGGGTCACCCAGGGCTGCTTACAGTGGCGACTCGTGACATCCTCACGAAGCAGGCAGATCTCGTTCTTTCAGACAAGCTGGTTCCAGAAGCAGTCCTTGCGATCATACCAAAACAGGTCGAAGTTCAAATTGCTCGCAAGTTTCCGGGAAACGCGGAAGGTGCGCAACAGGAGATGATGGAGACGGCCGTTGACGCCGCGAGTCGTGGTTTGACTGTTGTGCGGGTGCGCTTTCATAGTTTCAATGGTTGCCAACGCATTCTGATAGAACGTAGCTCAAACAGGGCGACCCCACGGTGTATGGACGCGTGGGTGAAGAGATACTCTATTTCCGCCAAAGGGGCCTGGACGCTGTCGTAATTCCAGGTGTTAGTTCTGCGCTTGCCGGACCCCTTTGTGCAGGGATTCCGGTCACGCAACGCGGTGCTGCCGAATCATTTATCGTATGCACAGGGGTCGGGCGTCAAGGCCAAGATGTTGTACTCCCCGGCTACGAACGTGCGCGCACGCTCGTTGTTCTCATGGGCGTGGCTCGAATTACGCAGCTTCTCGAAACCCTGCAAACGCTGGATCCAAATGGTAGACGAAATGGCCCTCCATACCCCGCACACACCCCTATCGCTATCATCGAACGTGCCTCGATGCCAGATCAGCGGGTTATTACTTCGACCCTGGCTCACGTTGCGAGCGCCCTAGAAAGCAACGGAACCCAGCGGCCCCCCGGTATGATTGTCGTTGGCTGGTCCATATTGTCATTATGGGGAAGCGGTGATATGACCGTCCTCGACAAAGGTGCTGAACAAGAGGACGGGTCGAGGGTTGTGCGATGGATGGGTGGAAAGTCTTGGAGAATAGTCGAGGGATTTGACGGGGATTGGGAGGGCATGTAGCACGCGTCTATGTTTCCTAATTCTGATATTTCTCCGAGGTCAATCAAGCGCGGTCGTCGGAGGACAGCACCGAGACCTGGAGTTTTCCGAGAAGAAAACACCACCATACTCGCCGACGCGCCCATCTCTATCTCTATCTCTCCTCCCCGTCGTCGTCGCTGCTACTGCCACCAACTCTCCTTCGGCCAGCCATGCGCACACAAGTCGTTTCCACTCTCCTTCGTTCCCGACCCGTTCTCATCTCCCGCGTGGCTCCCAGACTTGCCCGCTCATCGTCAAGTGCACATCACCAAGAGACGTTTGAGTCGTTCACGGAGCGCTATGTCACTTTTTTCCAATCGGCGGAGGATCTTTTCGAGGTGCAACGCGGGTTGAACAACTGCTTTGCGCACGATCTCGTGCCTGCCCCCGCCGTCGTCGAGTCGGCACTCCGTGCCTCGCGTCGCGTGAACGACTATGCTACTGCCGTTAGAATCTTCGAGGGCATCAAGGAGAAGGTGGAGAACAAGGCTCAATACCAGGCGTATTTGGACGAACTTAAGCCGGTTCGGGAAGAGCTGGGTGCGTCCTATTTATCTTATGTCGTATGGGCTTCTCGTTGATGTTCCCTTTTTCGGCTCCAGGCATAGACACAAAAGAAGAGTTGTTCTCTTCGTAGACCTCGTACACTTTAAGTGAGTTTCTCTCGTATGCTCCTTAGCATCTGTTAACGTCCATTCTTAGAGTGTGTTGGCAACATGATAGCCTACTTGTTGTCTCCCCGCTTTGCAATGCAAACATTTTTTATTGACCTTTGCTTACCGTTTCTCATCAACGTGTTCTACCAGGGACCATAATTCTTGGCCAATAAAGACATGTTCACTCGCAACTTCCCGTCACCAGATGAGTGTGCCATTCTCAGAACGACGCACTTAGATGGCGAGCGGGATTTCGGGAACTCAGGCTTGTCATGTCAGTTTTTTTGTAGATAAATAAAAATAAAAATAAAACATGTAAAGTGTTATAATTTCGTATAACCAGTTATCCCCCGAATTATTCCGCTTCCCAAAAGATTTCGTCAAAAACTTCCTTCTTGCTCACTCTGATCGAGATCGGATCGGATCGTCAAAGCATTCTCCAATTTCAATCACACTTACACAAAACTTCTATATGGCTGCTGCACAAGGTATGGAGCTCTAAAGCCTCCTTGAATTCGTCGGGCGTCGATGGCTTTTAACCGATGAATTTCCTGATAGTGACCCACGACTCCAGCCCAGGTCCCTTATCCCCGCCAAACGTTGGCCGAGGGTGCGGCAGTTCCTTTTATGCTCCAATGTTCAGTTAAGAACCGTCCTTTGACAGCGTTCGAATCACCGAATCGCAGGGGGGTACATCCCAGCTACTACGCGTCGAGGTGACCGGTATGTGCTTGAATCCTAACTTGTTGATGTTTCCCCGATAAGGATTTAATCGCTTTGTTAGTCCTCCGAGCGCACGGTGTTCCCCGTATCAAGGATTTGCTCAGTCGGAAGAGGCGGTTCTTTGTCAGTGTAGTCAATGATGCGACAGTGATGGAGACGAAAAGCGTTCAGATCGATGGGCGGACCGTGCAGTGGGACCAGACCCTTGGTGCCTTGTAGGACTTTCTTATTTTCGGTTTTATTTTCTTGCTAAACAACCTCCTCAGTTCTGCACAACGGTCTTCGCATCTTATCCTTCGTCTGTATGCGAAGCGATCGACATCTCCCAATATCCTTATCGGATCGCGTACGACACCGATACCTGTGGTGTCCCAAAGTGGTCCGTCTTCGTTTAGACTTTCGACCCGTTCAACTAACATCTCGCGCCCAGAGGTTGCGTACGTTCTCAATAATGACGGTAGGGGGGTTGGACAGTCGGCGCAGTCCCGTCACGCTCTACTTAATGATCACTGTCACGGTATTACCGAACGTGCCAGTGCCCTCCGAGTCTCCGATCATTCCCAACAACCATTCCGCTGAAGAAACTACTACGCTCTCCATAGTCCCAGACTCCGGGGGACTCATTCCTTCCACCGTCCCCGATCCTCTTTTATCCACACCAGACCCCCTTTCCATCGAGACTGACACTCCTATTGCTCATGGCCAGGATAAGACGTCGCCTACTGAGAAGGCCCTGGTTGCTCTCCGTCTCGTCGATGGAGCTATTGACCGAAAGAATAGATGGAAAGAGGCCGTCAGTAGAATCAAGTGGGTGATGGACGCTGTGAGTCCAATTGCAGAGGTGTGTGCAATTTCCATTCTCCCTCTCCCTCTCACTCTCCCGAACTGACTTTCGCTCTCAGCTTAGCCCATTTGCAAAGATGGCATATGGTTTGGTTTCGGCCATTCCCAAGGTACATCTATTTGCGTTATTATCGGAAAAGGAAACACTTATTTCGGGCGTCAGATACTCCTAGAACAGTATGAACGTGATGAGAATATCCTAGCGCTAGTTGATGCTATGCACCACGCGTTTGATTTCGCGCACCATGAAGACACCCTGAAATCCGTCAAGCCCGACTCCAAGCAGGCCGAGATCCTTACTCTCATGCTCCGCGATATCTGTACTTGCGGTGACTTCATCCAATCGTATGTAAAAGACTCACAATTTTGTATGTTGTCTTCATCTTCTCCGTTGGCTGGTATAAACGATTTTTAGGGAAGCGGACGTTCAAGAACATGGGCGGAGGAGTTGCCAAAGATATTGAGGCGTTGTCCGCCGCTCTTGTCGAACATCGAAAGGCTTTCGTTGATCATACTACCATCACCACGGAGATAACTGCGTTCCAAATTCTGGACGGCGTAGGGATACTTTCAGCCAGGGTGGACTGGATGTCCGCTCAGCTTAAGTGGGTGTCGAGCCAAGTTTCAGACGCCAGTACGTAGCCGCCCTGATGATACGTGGGTTGGGGATAATCGAACTGACTGTCGTCATAGAACTAAATGCGGAAATCAGAGAAATCCCGCATGGGAAAGGCTCACGCTTCACATCTGAGAAGGCGTGTCTTCCGGGAACGCGCACGGCCTTCCTGGACTTCATTGTTGATTGGGTGGACGACCCGGACTCCAAGCGTACTCTCGTTCTTTTCGGGCAGGCAGGCATGGGGAAGTCATCGATTGCGCATGAGATCGCACGTCGCTTTGATAAAATGCACCGTCTTACTTCATCCTATATCTTTTTGCGGAACGAGCAATCCGAAGGAGATGCTTATCATCTCTTTACAACTCTTGCTCGCGACCTCTCCGACCGCTATCCATCATTCAAAGCGGCGCTTGGAGAGGCCATCAAAGACAACTCCTCTCTTGTACTCCGCGCTCGTGACTATCCCACGCTTTTTGAATCCCTCATCCTAGAACCGCTCAAGGATCTGCACATCGTCGGTCCTATTCTCGTTGTAATAGATGCCTTGGACGAGAGCGGGGATGTGACGGGTCGAAATGGGTTACATAACTTCCTTGCTAAAAACCTCTCTAGGCTGCCGTCGAACTTTCGTGTGCTTATCACTTCGAGGCCGGAGGATAGCATCCAGTCTGCGTTCGATGGGGTGCCGGCAGCCAAGATCAAATATATGAACGATCCTCAGCTAGCAGCTCGAGCGGATGACGATATACTCACATTCCTTCAGAACTTACTCCCTTCGGGTGAGTTCGAAAAGCATGGCGTCGCATTGGTGAAGAAGGCAGAGGGATTATTTCAGTGGGCGGCGGTCGCTAGTAGATTCATCCTCGATCCTCCTGAATGCTTCGGGCTCAGCATGAAAAGGTGCATAAACCATCTTTTGAATCCCACTACGGATCGTGACAGACAAGACCCGTTGGACGACTTATACAAGGAAGTCCTCAAAGGATACTTCACACACCCAGAAACACGGCTTCTATTCCGCTCTATTGTGGGACAACTCATTGCTTCAATCGAACCCCTCACTATCCGCTCCCTCATCACCCTGCGACAACACGCCTCCTACGACGACGACGACGACGACGGTGGTGCCGTTGTTAAATTGTTCCGTCGCCTCGGCTCATTGCTGAGTAATGTCAATTCAACTGATCAAAACCTTCCTGTCATCCCTCTCCATACATCATTCCGCGATTTTCTCACAAATAAAGAGAAGAGCGGTGATTTTTGTGTTAGCCTTCAGGACGCTCACCGTCAATTGGCCCATTCTTGTCTCGGTTTGCTGCTCAAAGATCTCAAATTCAACATCTGCAATCTCGAATCATCATATCTTGCTAACAAAGATGTTGAAGACCTTAACTCCCGTGTCGATGAACACATCCCATCTGCACTCTTGTATGCCTGTCGTTTCTGGGGCAATCATTTGGAACATATTGGCTTCGAAACTGATTTGTTTGGAAAACTTCGAACTTTTTTTGAGAAGAAACTTCTTTTTTGGTTGGAGGCCCTTAGCTTGACAAGTGATATGAGTCTTGCTCCGGCGGCATGCTCAACTCTGAACGTGTGGTTAGCCTCTGGCCAAGATGTGAGTATAATTGTTGATTCGATGAGGAAGGCAACCGACTAAAAGCTACGATCGCAACAAATTTCTCAGACAGAGCCGAAGAATTTCAGGTCGTTCGTCAATGATACCTCTGCATTTATACGATATTTCGGGGGGGCCATGGCAAAGAGTGCTCCACATATCTATCTTTCGGCTCTACCATTCGCGCCGACTGATTCTCTTGTCTCTGCACATTATTCCAGCACATTTCCTCGGATCTTACGCGTCCAACGTGGGCGATTGTCTCAATGGCTATCATCGGAGCTAGTGATTTCAACCGTTGGGGACCGAGTCACGAACTGGTCCAATTTTGTCAATTCTGTTGCACTCTCACCAGATGGCCAGCGAATCGTCTCAGGTTCGGACGATGGAACAATTCGTGTGTGGAACTCCACGACAGGGGAGACGGAGGCTGGTCAATTTACTGGACACACAAAATCGGTCAGGTCTGTGGAATTTTCGCCAGATGGCCAGCGCATCGTCTCGGGCTCTTCCGATCGGACAATTCGTGTGTGGAACGCCGCTAACAGGAGAGACAGAGACTGGCCCATTTACTGGACACACCGGTGTGGTCAGCTCTGTGGGATTCTCGCCAGACGGCCGGCGCATCGTCTCAGGCTCTTGGGATCGAACAATTCGTGTGTGGAACGCCAAGACAGGGAGAGACGGTGGCCGGCCCTTTTTCTGAACACATGGATCCGGTCTCGTCTGTAGGATTCTCGCCAGATGGCCAGCGCATCGTCTCGGGCTCGTACGACGGAACAATTCGTGTGTGGAATACATTTCCGAATACGACAGGAGGGACAGATGCCGGCCCATTTACTGGACACACGGGAGTGGTCAAGTCTGTAAGATTCTCGCCAGATGGCCGGCGCATCGTCTCAGGCTCTTGGGATCGAACAATTTGTGTATGGGACGCCAAGACGGGAGAGACGGTGGCCGGCCCATTTGCTGGACACACGGACCCGGTCTCGTCTGTGGGATTCTCGCTAAATGGCCAGCGCATCATCTCAGGCTCGTACGATGGAACAATTCGTGTGTGGAACGTCACGACGGGAGAGACAGAGGCCGGCCCATTTACTGGACACACGGGTGTGGTCACGTCTGTAACATTCTCTCCAGATGACCGGCACATCATCTCGGGCTCTTGGGATCGAACAATTCGTGTGTGGAATGCCAAGACTGAAGAGACGGGAGGCAGTCCATTTACTAGACACGCGCAATCGGTCAGGTCTGTGGCATTCTCGCCAGATGGCCAGCGCGTCGTCTCAGGTTCTTCTGATGGAACGATTCGTGTTTGGAACGCCACAACGGGGGAGACGGTGGCCGGGCCATTTGCTGGACACACGGGTTTGGCGTGGTCTGTGGGATTCTCGCCAGATGGCCAGCGCATCATCTCAGGCTCTTTTGATCGGACAATTCGTGTGTGGAACGCCACAACAGGAGAGGCAGAGACAGACCCATTTACTGGACACACGGATTTGGTCACATCTGTGGGATTCTCTCCAGATGGCCGGCGCATCGTCTCAGGCTCTTGGGATCGAACAATTCGTGTGTGGGACGCCAAGACGGGAGAGACGGCGGCCGGCCCATTTTCCGGACACAAGGACTTCGGTCTCATCTGTGGGATTCTCGCCAGATGGCCAGCGCATCATCTCGGGCTCGTACGATGGAACAACTCGTGTGTGGAATGCCACGACGGGAGAGACGGAGGCCGGCCCATTTACTGGACACACGGATTCGATCACCTCTGTGGGGTTCTCGCCAGACGGCCAGCGTGTCGTCTCAGGCTCAGAAGATCGAACAATTCGCGTGTGGGACGCCACGACAGGAGAGACAGAGGCTGGCCCATTTACTGAACACGCGGAATCGGTCACGTCTGTGGGATTTTCTCCAGATGGTCGGCGCGTCGTCTCAGGCTCTTCCGATCGAACAACTCGTGTGTGGAACGCCACGACGGGAGAGACAGAGGCTGGACCATTCGCTGGACACACGTCTTGGGTCGGGTCTGTGGCATTCTCACCAGATGGCCAGCACATCATCTCATCAGGAGGAGACGCGTCAATTCGTATGTTGAATGTTACGACAGGAAACAGGGAAACTACCAGACCAGTCGACTTCACTGACCAGTCCGCGATCAATGACGAGGGATGGATATGTGGTAGTGGAGGCGAGCTCTTAATGTGGATCCCGCCAGTACATAGGACAGGCCTTCACCGCCCAAGTGACATCTGGGTTGCTAGCGAATACAAAACCTGCATCGATCTTTCTACTTTCGTGCATGGCCACAGTTGGACTACTTGCATGGACTACTTGCGTTAATGCCTAGATAGAACCGCTGTAGTCTCTTTTTCCGCAGTTCTAAAGTCGTAGTAACATGCTAGACATAAGAGCCCCTTTAGGTCGGTCGACTCAACCTTTGTACTGAACGAGTTGGGGCTTTTCACGTCACGTGGTGAGTTTGGGTGTTTGGCGTGTTTGGTTTGGCTTTGGCGTTGGTTGGCTGCTGCGCCTGACTCTAATGTGTCAGCGAGCCATCAGCACTACTTTTCCCTTGACTTTTCCTTGACAGAATGGCCGGGAGTTTATCCTTCTCGTCTACCCCCAGAGGCTACTCATTTTCGTCCATGCTGAGAAGGTCCCGCAAACTTATAAACAAGATCGTGAAACCACATCCTGTATGCGTCCCCCATTTTTTCTAAATCAAGGGCTACTCCACCGACATGCACCCAGTCTTTCGAGTTCCCTCGCTCCCCAAGCCCCCAGCGCGCCCGTGCGTATACCCCATTTGTACCTCCTATCATATCTGATCATGGTCATGATAGCCGCGATCCACTCGATAAAGAACCTTCCTCAGCTGTCGAATACTGGCTGGGATGCTTCCAACGTGTTGACTGTGGGGTGCGACAACCCATATGCCAATTCTAAATTACCTTCTGTGCTCAGCCCAGTATGAGCGTGTTCCATACGTATCGTGGTGTATCAACTGATCGACCTACCGACGACAGTGCAACCAGCATATACCTGGTCGTAACGGCCGAGTAAGTTCTCACTTTCCCTTCAGATACCATTTGTTTGATTCCGGTCCTCCCTTAGCACCAAGGTACGACCGGACTGTCGGGCGGGACCTCCGTTCTGAGGCGAACCAAAGGAACCATACACTCGCCCTCCCTTACTCGTGATGAGAATGCTATGGACTCCTTGACACCCTATTTGGCAGAATATCGCCCTTTAATCGCGACTGTCGCCCTCTCTGAGCAATACCAACCGAGACACGAGCCGCTCACCCCCATTCCAGAGCAAGCGGATTCTCCGGATCTAGCTAGCCAGATACTTCTTTCATGCGACAGTACCAACAGTCTAGCGCTCAGCTCGGCCGATAGTGCTATTCATTTCGTTGATGAGGCATCTGGAATTGTTATCTCACGCATACAACAGGCCTCTGGATCCCGTATCTCGGCTGAGCAGTTCGTTCTTGAGCCTTCCAGCCTTAGATCCTCCATGTCACTACACATTGGGAGCCCTCCGAGCTGTGCCGCCACTGACATCGACGCGCATATCGAGTCGCTACCTTCGTTTGTGCTTACCCTCCCCACGCCGGTGTCCCCGCCATTGCCTATCTTCTCGCCCGAGATCCACTTTACGACGGGGAAACCTCTCAATGCTGCCGAGGCTGCTGCTCCTGGAGATCCCGTATCGTCACTCCCGCAACGTGATCACGTGCCAAGCGGTAAGTTGTGTCGCGCTTGCGAGATGCAGATACTTGGACGTCGTGTCTGGTTTCAAAATGCGGAAGGCGCCGGCGCTTCATCTCCCTCGGGTGTTGGTCCAGGTCTTGCAGAGTGTTGGGACGACGAGGGTGGTCATGTTCAAGATGACGAAGACGACGACATTGAAGATCCTGGACTACTGGCAATCGAGGCTCCACCTCCTGGGAGCTCCGGACTCGCTCTTCTACTAAGCCAAAGAGTTAAATCGATTCTCCGCAAAGTGCGCTCAGGCCTCGGATTACTGTTTTCGTCTTTGTCAACGTTACCTCTGGACAACACACATCGCAAACCTGCATGACGCTCTTGCTGCCCAGAGAGACGATCGTACCCGTTTACTTGCAATTTTTTACACTTAATATATCGAATTACAAAAGTCTCGAGTTGCGCGAAGCACCAGTTTTTCAATTCTATTTCTTGCAAATCTAGGACAATCGGCGACGGAAGCTTCCGTTTTATGGGTTGTTCGAGTTGCGTCGCAAGGAAGTCAAAGGAAACAGGTCTTGATCTGGGACCCAAACGTGTTCATCTCTCGCTGGGAGGAGATCAGTATCATTGTGGCGCGTGGCGCGTGACCTTCGGAATTAAGCGGTTACGGTGTTTACTATTCTCCACTAGACCCAAACATTATGTTTCCGGCAGCTATTCTATTCTGCGCCGGGTATTCGTATATGCGTGTGACCACTTTGCGACTCATCGGCCTCATCTGCGGGTTCTCGCAATAGAAGACTGTTAGCCGAGCTAGTTCAGCCCGGAATACCTGTCTTGGCGGATGTTCGATCCAGCAGAGCTAACTTGGATTGTCACGAATGGTATGGACGTCGGCACGAAAGTGGCCTAAACCCGTCGCCTACAGGTGGAGCTCTTGTTTTCTGCCGGCATGTGATGTCGGCGCATCTCGAAGAAGTGATAGTGTAACGCAATAATTGCACACCGTTCCCGCAGTCACACAGTGTGTCGGCTTGAGCTTGGAGCAAACGGCAGTCGTTTTATGAATTCGCGAAGATGATGTAGTGCGGCCAAGGGCACGTGTCCGGCTCTCACGAGGCCGGGGCTTCTGTGAGTATGTCTTTGGGGTATTGATCGATGCTGGGACTCGAATCTGGGCTCTGGGTCTTCTAGTGGTATAAGATGGCATTCATAACTGTCGAGTTTTTTTGTCACTGCACCTTCATCCAACATGGTTCGTGTCTCGCGCCTCCTGCTTAACGGGGCCGCCGCTTGCCTTTTCTCGCTTTCCGCTTTCGCGTTTAGCCCAAGCTTCCCGTATGGATCGACAAAGGTCCGCGGTGTGAGCCTCGGCGGGTGGCTCGTGCTAGAAGTGAGCACGGCACGATGTCGTTCATCCCTTTGCAAGGGCGTACTGACGTGCACTTACTCGCACAGCCTTGGATCACCCCAAGCCTATTCGATAACACCGGAAACGCGAACATCGTCGACGAGTGGACGTTTGGGCAGTTGCAGGACAGAAACACGGCGCAACAGACGCTCAAAGACCATTGGGACACCTGGATCACCGAAGCGGACTTTGAAGCCATTGCAGCTGCTGGGTACGGGTCTCTTCCTCACCATCTTCTGTGTATTGAAGTGCCGATCGCCACTTCGAAACAGGCTGAACCACGTAAGGCTCCCGATAGGATACTGGGCGTGGGAGGTCGGGCCGGGAGAACCGTACATACAGGGGCAACTCCCTTATCTCCGAAACGCGGTCACCTGGGCGCGTAATCAGGGCCTCAAACTGATCATCGACTTGCACGGCGCACCTGGGAGCCAGAACGGGCACGTGTTCCCATTCCGGCGATGTTAACCCGATGAATTGATGGTCATGCGAGCAGGTTCGATAACTCTGGCCATAGAATCTCGTTTCCGACATGGCATTCGAACGCAACCAACGTTGCTCGTACCAACGCGATCATTCAAAGGATCGCGAACGAGTTTGGTCCTCAGTTCCAGACTGTCGCCGCTATACAGCCCCTCAATGAGTATGTCTCGTGCACTTCTCCCAGGTGTTACGGTGCTGCTGACGCTAGCTAGGCCCGCTGGATACGATGGGTCTGCCGTGTTGAACGCCGTGCGCGCGTACTGGATAAGTTCTTATAACAACATTAGGGCAAGCTCCGCCAACACATTAGAGCTCATCCATGACGCCTTCGAACCACTCAGCTCTTGGAACGGGTGGCAGCGACCGCCGAGCTACCAGGGAGTGGCCATGGACACCCACATATACCAGATGTTCTCGGATGCTGTGAGTCCATGAGAGTGGTGTCGCCAGCCGCATGTCTCACGTCGCATGACGGACCTGGCTTAGGGCGTCGCGCAATCTAATTCCCAACACATATCTACCGCGTGCGGCCAAGCAGGCGACCTCCAGACCTTCAATGCAGACCAGCTTTGGACCATCGTCGGGGAATGGACCCCCGCCATGACGGACTGCGCCAAGTACCTCAACGGGCGTGGGGTCGGTGCACGCTACGATGGGAGCCGCTCGGGCTCGCCACGCGTCGGCAGCTGCTCGGGGCTGACCGGGTCCGGCTCGTCGTTCAGTTCGAGCTACAAGACGTTCCTCCGACAGACATGGGAAGCCCAGGTGAGCCATTTACGCGATGGTAGTTTCGTCACACACGCACGCGCGCTGACCGGCGGGCACGGCATGTGCAGGTTATAACGTACGAGAAGGCGAGCGGTTGGATCATGTGGACGTGGAAGACGGAGCAGACGGACGAGTGGTCGTATCAAGCCGGCCTGAGGTATGGCTGGATTCCGAACAACCCTACCTCCCTCAAATACCCTACCATCTGCGGATGAGTGTATATCCTACCTGTAGAAATAATGTATACCCTGGTCTTGCCCTCCGAGCTAGTGGCGATCTGCTCCTGGAAAGGCGTATTATTTCCGATGCCCCTCTCCGTGCGAATGTTCTCACCTGCACAGCTATGCGAGGCAGTGAAGTTCTCCATTCTCTCTCTCTCTCAACATTCTTGTCTCCGTTCCTTGCCTCCATTCCGTTGTCGTTCGCGGTCACGTGACGAGGCAACAACACACCGAAGCCCCTGATATTGCGAGGTACATAAACCCGCACATCTCCCCAAACATGGAGCAAGCATCCTTGAACCATGACCTGCATGACCGCCACGTCTTCTAACGCGTCTGCGAATCAGTCCAGTGTTAGCCAGTCCTGCGAGGTGAGTCTCACGTTGCCCAGCGTATCCTGTCAACGGGCTGACAAAGTCCCTCGTTGACAGTCCACTCCTGCACCGCACCGCATATCCTGCGTCTCTACAGGATCTCAGGGGAACGTGCGCTCAACAGAAAACGTGAGCTCACCGTTGCGTCATCCTTCGCCTCACCAGTGTTGACCGTATTCACAGAGCGCATCAGACCCTCCTCGGGTCTCCCGTCCACGCTTATCCCGCGGATCGTGCCATACTCCCTACCCCTGTCGCTCGCAGCTCGCCTCTAGCAGTAGCAGCTCCTCGCAGCAGTCCGCTGTAGCCTTTGTAGACCACGACTCGGGAGTCGTCATCTCCAGCCTCTATACGGCGTCCGGCGAGCGCATCACGACGCACGAGTTCCAAAGCAAGCCGCACCGCGTGCTAGCGCCGACCCTGTACCTCGTCATCCCCAGTACCAGCACCGGCAGCACCGGCCTCCCCAACTTCGCGCTGACTCTCCCTTCGCCAATCTCTTCAACATCATCACCCGTCCTCCTTCCGCCACCCTCGCCCTTCACGCGTGCATCCTATCTCGCCGCGGCTGCTCTCGCGCCTCCCTCCTCGCGCGTCCCCAGTCTCCCACACCAACGTTGCCCGCACATGCTGTTCCGTCTCACTGCCGCGCCGCCACAACACAACCGCTGCTGCGCGCTCTGCTCGACGCAGCAGCTCGCGTGCGAAATATGGTGGGGTTCGCGCGGGTCCATGCTCTGCGCGCCTCAGCTCCCCGCAGCAGCCAGCACGCCGACGACGCGCGCCGTATACTATGCGCTCGGGCTCCCGCTCGGCCGCCTCGAGCGTGCATGCGTCGATTGGGACGTCGTCACTTCCATCTCGTTCATGCGTCAGCCGCCCCGTATCACAAGTAGTCGCTGTACGAGTAGCAGTTGTGGGATTAGCGCAAAGTCAAAACCTGTAGTCGTCGTTACAAGCTCGCCTGCGCCATCGCGCATATTACGTGTATTTGTCCGCCGCGCGCGGCGTGTCCTCAGCGCGCCGGCGAAGGTTCCTATGATCCCCATCCCTGTTATACCCCGCCGTCGAGTCATCGTTCGGCCTTAGTTTTTATGTTCTTGTTTTGCTACTGGACCTTCTATGGACCTCGGACTGTTGTATTTTTGTTAGTGATGCTCGTAATGCCAAACACTTCTACTGTACTAGTAAGTTATACGTTGTCGTCTTGCAAGTTGCAAGGGAGTGAATGGAAGTTGCGGATAGTTGCATTTGGTATTGACGCGTATTGACGGATTGACAGCGAGGCTACATCATACTGTAGTAGTATTAGTGCATTTCCGCGTCTCGGTCGGAGCTGCATTAGCGGCATTATCGCAACGGGGAGGACCCGCGGTTCAATTGTGCTTCCATCTATCCTCCGAGTTCACTCCGACAGCGACACTCGACATTCTCGTGTTCCAGTTCTGACGCCATAAAAGCTCTGGCTCCCAAGCGTACTCAACGGCCCCGACCTTAGGGCTCTCTAGCCCTCTTAAAATGAAGGGGTTGGCAGTCTCATGAACATTATCTCTGTGGCCTCCCTCCTAACCACCAACTCTTCGTCCTCATCGTCAGGCCCCTTGGCGGCCTTGCAACGTTCCTCGCACCTACGTTGGGACGACGTGAAAGTGAAGCACACATGCGAAGTTGGGACCTGGGAGATCGCTGACCTCATAGAGCGCGTCAATCAAGCCTGCCTTGATTGACATGCTCTATGGAGTCAGCGATCCCAGGAAAGGCGCACACCTGTCGCAAGGAGTGGCAGGTGGGCCTCCGAATAGCACGAACGCACCAACACATGTGTGGATGTGGAGGTGGCAGCATTGATTTCATTGAGGCATGTTGCAGTGCTGAGATGACACAAACACCGCATCTCGATGACGATTGTTGTTATCACCTTTGTTTGCACACCTTTGCTTTGCAAGGATGCTGACAAATCTCTTCACCATTCCTCCCCACTCGTATTTGCACAGCAAGGTCACAGTCAGTCGACAAAGTCGACGCCTAGTCGTTATATTATAATTGGATCCCACTGACGTTGAAATAGTCAGGCCTAGGCAGGGCCCGATTTGGGCAACACGATGAGTTGGCGGTCCAAGTTCCACAATTTCCACACTGGCAGTACTGTGTTGCTACTTCCGATAAACTGTCTCAGATATCGTGTCTTTGTGCCGCCAGCCGTCTAACTCATAGGATTACAAAAATGGAATGACCCCAATTCATCAACGTGGGGCACTAAGTTACTAACGATAGTCTGGATCATTGCACGTGTACACACCTTTGCTCATCTAAGAGACTAAGAGATCTGAGCAGACCATAAATTTCCCGTTAGTCTTTCTTTAGCAGATACAGTATCCGAAACAATTCTGATTCGCTCGGTGTCAGCCGTCCCAAACTCATGTCTTCAGGAGCTCCTCCTCCGCTGCCAGTATCGAAACTACCTCACCAAACCTAGGCGTGATCTTGCACTCATATGGGGCCGGTTTTCTACGAGATACAAGTTAGCAGTCAGGCTTGACCTAGCTTAGGAGTGAACATGCGTACAAAGTCATTCCGCCATCCACGAACACGTCCGCATCAAAGGGCACTCCATTTCCATCCTTATCACGAGCCGGTTCGAAGGTCACTGCCCAGAGCGACGTGGCTATGTAGATGAAGAGCGCCTCGTTGGCGACGTGTTTCCCCATGCAAGCCCGCTTCCCAAACCCGTATGTGCTGTGCCCTTCGCGCGTCTCCGCGGGACCCGGAAGGATCTCGCCATGTGCGCCAAGAAACCGTTCTGGTCTGAACTTTGCAGCTTCGTCACCATAGTACGAATCACGGTGACATTGCATGAGATTCGTGAGGCATAAGGTTCCCTTGGGGATAAACATCCCGTTGTACCAGTCATCCTCCGTCGTGCAGTGTGGGAGCGAAAATGGGAGAGCAGGGCGCCATCGGAGGACTTCTTTGACTATTGCTTGTATGTACGGAAGGTTGGGAGCATCCGAAAATGTCGGGGTGCGCGATCGGCCGACGACGGTGTCCAGCTCAATATGTGCACGCTTCTGCACTTCTGGGTGTGCAATCATTGCGAGTGCCCACCATTTCATTGTTATGGACGTCGTATCAGCGCCAGCAACGCTATCAGAAACGGTGGTTCAGCTGCGAGTCTCGAGGATATAAGAGAAGAACATACAATAATCCTCCCGCAAACCAAGCCATTTCTTGACGAGAAAGCTGACTATGGTCAGAACCTTTGAAGAGCGATGCACATATACTTGGTCGCTCGGAACCCACAGACTATAAATTTACTGGTTCAGAAGATGTCGACCAATCACCTCTGGATTTGTACCCACCAAGGTACTCAGAACGCGATCAAAAAGTGACTCGAACAAGTTATTGAATCGCGTGAAATCCCGATTTTCTTCATACTTCCACCTAGCGAACCTGAGGCAGGGTCATACCACTGAACCAGAGAAACACCGGATTGATACGGACCTTTCTGGGATGTGTAACATCCAAGGGAACAACTCGACGAGATATGCTCCTGGAGCACTCGTCGTGGACTGACGTTCGGCATAAGCTAGAATCTCCTTCAGATTTTTATCATTTTCGGTTTCAAGGGTAGGGTAATCATATAAAATGGTCATAGTCGCAGAAGCAGTGGCGCGTTGAAAGTGTTTCTCTAAAGCGCCAGGATTCGCAAGCAAGGCAGAAGTAAGAAGTACACCTTCTTTACGAAGAACATTGTGATAACCGCGAACTGCCGCTTTTGTAAGGACCTGATGAGCTGCGCGCCGCCCGCGGCGCCAGTAGCTACGGGCATGGCAGTTAGCACTGATTTGTACGAGGCAACTAAAACACTTACTCATCTACTGGGTTGAGAAGGGCAAACAAAAGACCGCCTGAAATGATTTCTTGAGCCATAATCATGCGAGGGCGACCAGAATAAATGTTTGCACGGCGATCAAGGAGCTCTGAAGCTGCCTTGAGACTATTCAAGACGAGAATGGGTTGACCGAGAGCACTCAGGTACATCACATCCTCTAGAACATCGCGAGCTTGTGAACACCATTCCAGTGAAAACAAAAAGGAGAACGGACCGTATTTTTGCTTGCAATCACTCTGAAACAACCAGATCTTGTCCTGTAGTTCAAGGACATTTCCGATAAGAGGTCCGCGCGGACCAGGGGGAATGCGGCGCCAGGGGCTCGTCGAGTAGCGAACGACTATAATAAGTGCGAGACTGAGTACTACAGCCAAACCACTGCGGGTCGTCGCAAAGTTCCAGACACAGTCGAGCGAGAGATGGTCGTACGGAAACGACGACCCAGGCAGCGCGGCTGTGTCGCACCCCAGATGATGAACAAACCGCCAACAGAAAGACTCCCTCCCATCGAGGACGGTTGCCGGTAAAGATATCAGAGGACGACCGACTCATTTTTGTGCACTACTGTACTATCGTAATGTCTGATGAATGATTACAAGATCCATACTCGGAGCAGTGTTTTTACGCCTATACTTGGGTATATTAATGATAACAATAATGGGGTCATAACTTACTGTACTGTAATAGTACTCGGCGCTCGCCATTTTCCATCATGCAGTGTCTCGCGTTTTAACCTTTTTTTTTGATAATTATTCCGGGACAGTACATAGTATAAGACCGGTCGCCGTGAGCCGAGTATTTAAACGTTGATACAAGTTGTGAGGCGCGATAAAGTTGAGAACTTGAATCGAACGCGTCGTATGGGTAAGTAGTTGCGAGCCCCAATCAAGGGTACTCAGGTATGACGACCTAAGGTAACGGGGTCCATTGCGGATAGGTAGTTCGTGGGTAATCATCCCGGTAATGTACGAGGTGGGCTGCCGTAGCAGGCAGGGCCTATGTGTTAACGACCAATCATCCAGGGTCAAAGGGGCCTGAAGCGATCCTTCCGCGCCGCACAAATCTAAGTAAGCCGTGGCTCTTCGAAAAACTCGTGGACGGGGGTGCGCCAGGTGATGAGCACGTACTCCCTCTCGCGGGGAATGTGAGTGTAGAGGGGGGCAGTCATAGCGTATCCGCCGGCGCAGGCGCATGCAGCGGATGAGGGGTCTATAGGACCTTGCGGAAGCGTGTGACATAATCCACAGTAAATGAGTGTCGGATGGCCACTGCCATGGAATGAGGTCGTAACCCTTTCAAGGTTACAAAACCGTTCCTTGTCCCAGTGTCCCAAGCCAACATCATTGGCGCGTCATTCCAGCTCTACCAGCAGAGACGGGCGACACTGTTCTCCATACAGTTAGTTATGGGTTCCCTGCACGCGAACGTACAAGACGACCCACTTCGGCTTTCCGCAGGTATCGCGGGCCCATATGCTGCGGCGGGACAGCGAAGGAGACGCGTTGTGGAGCTGGCTGATCGCATGTAGCAAAGACCCCATTAACCTGACTTCTTCCAATGTCTTCGTGCTCTCCGAAGTCATCCCTGACCGACCAACATGAAAACCGTGGAGTAGATGCGGATGCAGTCAAAAAGTCAACGTTAGTCAACCTCTGATTCGCAATGAATCATCTGTGGTAAACACGTGGCACAGCATTGGCGCTCTTTTCTGAAGCGGGTTGGAACGTGTTTCATGGTTGCGGTGGAGCCACAATTGTTTGCATTGTGCCTGTCAGTCTCTAACAAGCACAATGCAAACAAACGTGGGTCAGGGACCATAACCGTAATGATGGATCGATCAGTACGAATGGTGGCGTCGACAACGACGAATGGTTGGGATACATGCAACAAAAGTTTATCCACTTTTGGCTTCTTCAAAGTATTGGAGTTGCTGGACAAAAAACTTGTCTGCTCGTTCCCACACTCTGGGATTCGGAGTTCAGGCGGGTCCGGGTTCGGATCAGAGGAGAGCCGAGCAAGAACGAATATCTTGACTATATCTCGGACATGTAGCCCGCAGAAGCTTCGAACCATCGGTGCCTCTTCATCGTAAAGCCAGACTCGCTGGGAGGCGTCAGCACCAACGGCAGCATACTGTATAAGAGAATGATAATTACCCCTCTGTTGCCTTCCCTCCGGTGTTTCATCCTCTGGTCGGACAGAAAAAAGGGCGTGGGTCTCTTTTATCGTGCCGGGACTCTCTGAAGTAGTGTCAAGGACATTGACAAAGCTTGCAGCGGCAACCTTTTGCAGTCCTTTCATGTCAGCACTCCTCGGGGTTCCGTGATAACACCACACGGCGTAGAAGGACCTCGTTAGAATATTGCCGATGTTGGGGTCGAATCCTTTGCTGTAGGAAAAAAGAAAGAGCACTGGTAGAAGTTAACTTAGACCCCAAGAGCTGCTATCTCGAAGTGATTCACCTTGAAAGAGTCGCTGCCGAGGCTCAGACACGACCGTTGCGGGTGTTGTGAGTTGTGATCAAGGTTGAAACTAACCCGGATTGTTCCGGTGTCGGAGTGTAGACGGCGTGCAATTATTGTGGCAGCAGCAAGTACCGCTCTTTGCAAGGCTCTTTGCGTACCTCGTCGCGGACGTCGCACACACCACCGCGTTCCTTGCCCAAGTATAGGAGTAGCAGCGGTATTTACCAGGTGGCCCCGCGCCCTCTGGCTGCCCCTGGCTACCACGTCGCACGGCAGGATTCCCATTCCCTTCCATCGTTAGCCTCGAGAGATAAGATAGTTGTTGTATGTGTTAATACTCCTGGCGCGGTCCCAGGCCAGGATCAGAGAGTACAAATAGAACGTTCGCGATGGGATATTAGATTTTAGTCAGGTACCAGTGCCCTCTTCGACTACAACTCCATGGCCTATTAAATTCAGCTACAAGCACGTTAACAACAGCTCCTGTCTACAGTAGCATAGCCGAAAGGTTGCAGAGATTTTTGGAAATAATAAAGCGGTGTGCGTGTGAAACCCGAATTGATGCAGGCTTACTGAGTTACTGTAGTACTGTAACTGTTGAAGTTACGAGGGAAGCGACCGGTTCAACCACCGTGACACTGTTTGGTTTGACGGTGGACTCAAACCAGGCAAATTACCAACGCCAAGCCATCGACGCTCAAATCAAATCATTGGAAGGATCGATTCGAACGTTTACAGTAAGCTTTGCCGTAACGCTCTTGCACCCATCTCATCTCTACCTACCAAAGTCATCGCCACCATATTCTCCTCTTTGCATTTAGGTATGAGGTATCACATTTCCAGCCTTCAAGCTAATCAATGACCCAGAATCGGGCGGTCTAGCATGGTTACGTGTAGCCCACGTCTGTCACCGATGGCCCGAGATCGCACTCAATCAACCACTCTTCTGGAGTCACGTCGATTTCACCGTTATCAGTTCAGCCGGTGCGGCTGAGATACTCGCTCGGATTTGGAGGCAAGGGTTCCCAGCGGCCTCTGGGATGATGCTCGGTTTAGCGCATTTCAAAAAGAACTCCAGGTGCACGCCTCCCACATATGCCACCTTCGCATTAGCGCAGAGTCCTGCCAATTCCGCAGGATATTCGAAGGGCTCGTATCACCTGCTCCCATTCTCGAATCCCTTTCGCTCTTCGGTAGGGCATCCCAGGACGGAACATTAGAGGCGCCAGTGGGAACATTCGTCCCTGACACTCTTTTCGATGGCTCGACCCCTAGGCTCTCTGCGGAGCTCAGTGACTGTGACCTCGGTTGGAGTTCACCTCTCTTTGTAGGAAGCCTCAAACACCTCGAGATAAGCACACCGTCAGAAAGGCCGAGCCTCTCAGTTTGGTTGGATGCTCTGGACGAAATGCCACAACTCGAGACGCTTGTCCTTCGCTGGGCATCCCCGATTGCACCTCCTGGTGCCTCTCTGTCGCCTGACGTTGATCGCACTGTCACACTCCCTTCCCTTATACTCTTCGAAATCTCCTCCTTTGCGAGAGATTGCCGGTGCGCGCTCGCACATCTCATCCTCCCGGCTCTCACCTCGCTGTGCATCATCTCGGAATCTTGTCACAGGGGCTGGAGCGACGTGCGAGACATTCTCCCGCACGTTTCTCGACACGCCCACGGATCCCAGGATTCCCAACCGTTGCGGAGCATGTCCATCGAGAACGGGATAACGCACAGCCACATTCTTGCGTGGACCCAGCCCGATACGGACGTCGAGTCGCCCAACAAGGCCGACTTTTTCGAAGCCATGCACTCCGCTCGTGTGGCATTCTCTATCACAAGCGAGGACGGGTTTGCCGCGGACGACACGGAGGTCTTTAACGCGATGATAGAGGCCCTCCCTCTGGACTGCCCCGTGACGCTCACCGCACACGGGAAAAAAAGCACAAGCCCGCAGCTCTGGCACCGCGCGCCGAAGTGGCCCCTGCTCTGGCTCGTGCGTCTGACGCCCTCCGCAGCGTATGGGTTCATGGAGGCGCTGCTAGAAGACAATGGGGGACGCGAGAGCCCGCTGCTACCGTCGCTGACAAAACTCGTCCTGATCGACACCGCACTGGTCGACATCACACCAACTGCGCGCATGATATGTGACGCACTTATGAAGCGTGCGGAGCAGGGGGTTCCATTAGAGATACTCGACTTGCGGACGTGCCTTGCGAGTAGCCGTGCAGTTGAGCTGCTCAGTGAAATTGTGGTCGACGTCTTGGGCCCCGAGGAAACCGTCGCGTCGGAGGACTCGGAGCAGGCAGAGTCTCTATTTCGACATCTCGTGGCATATTATGCCGACATGTAGTAACGGGTACAGAACAACTAGGGTATAGACGAGGATGAGGACGAAGCGGACCACTGGGAGACTACTAGCCACTTGAACCTAATATTACTGTAGTAGTTTCGCATTTGCAGTGTCCATTTTTCAGAAGTATTTTATTTTATTTTGTGTTATTTTGTACTTTGATAACGCAATAAATCAGTTGTCAATTTTATTAGGCTGAGTATGAAAAGGCAACGGTGTGAAAGATGTCATCCTGGGTGGGAAAGGAACTACCACCATGGGATTGTGTTCATGCCCGTGGATGTCTGTTGCCGAGCATGCGACCTTTTAAGGGGGGTCTGAGCCATTCAAGCAGAAAATGGCGTGCTCTTACCGGCGGGCTAAAAGGGGTCAATAAGCTCCTGTCGTCCTTGATACTCCCGTCTTGTGTCTCTTCTTCTCCTTCTCTATGACGTCCAACTTCTATAAGTAAGGGCGTCTCCGCTCTCCCTCGGAGCATCCTGTGGCGCTCACGCTCGTCTTGCAGGGAACCCGAGTTCGAGACCCTGCAGCTGCACGCAGGCCAGGACGTCGATCCGGCGACCAACGCGCGTGCGCCGCCCATCTACGCAAGCACCTCCTTTGTCTTCAACGACAGTGCGGTACGTGGATACGTGGACTGGCGATCCACTCTGCTGACGCATATATAATCATTGTTAGCATGGAGCGGATCTGTTCGGTCTTCGCGCCTTCGGAAACATTTATTCCCGCATCGGAAACCCGACAGTGGTACGCTACGTGCCTTATATGCGCGATTCGGACATCTATGCTAACTGACACTGGCGAATACTCTCAGGAAGTATTTGAAAAACGAATTGCTGCTCTCGAGGGTGGGGTGGCTGCCGTAGCAGCTTCAAGTGGTCAGGCCGCTCAGTTCATGGCCGTTAGCGCCATCGCAGGAGCAGGAGACAATATCGTGTCTACTTCGTACCTCTACGGTGGGGTAAGATATCATATCCGTCGACCTTCTTGTGATTCTCTTACGCTGATTCGTGTCCCTACCAGACATACAATCAATTCAAAGGTGGATAATTCTCGCTGTGATAGTACGCGATTCCAGAGCTCACCGCGTGCGTAGTATTCTTCAAGAAATATGGAATCGCGGTCAAGTTTGTCACATCAGATGACCCGGCCGAATTTGCGGCGGCCATTGATGAGAAAACCAAGGCCGTATTCGTGGAGAGCATCGGAAACCCCAAGTATAACGTCAGTCCGATCAGCGAGATCGCGAAGGTTTGCAACACTATATTCCCTATTTTATGTCTGTGACCGAAGCGTTGTGCAGGTCGCACACGAACACAAGGTCCCACTGATCGTTGACAATACGTTCGGCATGGGAGGTAGGCCCATCTCCGTTCTCACCACGGTACTGATGCGAAATTGTGTCAGGTTATCTGATCCGTCCGATTGAGCACGGTGCAGACATCGTCGTGCACAGTGCGACCAAGTGGATTGGTGGACACGGCACCACCATCGCTGGAGTTATCGTTGATTCGGGTTGGTACAGTGCTCGCAGCTAGTAAGTACACATGGTGGATCTCACGTTCTCCGTCCTCCGGTGTTCAGGAAAGTTCGACTGGACCTCCGGCCGCTTCCCTTCCTTCACATCTCCCTCTGAGGGCTACCACGGGCTCAAGTTCTCGGAGACGTTCGGGAACCTCGCGTTCGCGACCAAGCTGCGCATCGAAATCCTGCGCGATCTCGGCGCCACGCTCAACCCCTTCGCCGCGTTCCTCCTCCTGCAGGGCCTCGAGACGCTCTCGCTCCGCGCGCAGCGCCACTGCGACAACGCGCTCGCGCTCGCGCGGTACCTCGAGAAGCACGAGAAGGTCGCCTGGGTCTCCTACACGGGCCTCACGACGCACCCCTCGTACCAACTGGCGCTCAAGACGCTCAGGCCGAACGCGTTCGGCAGCGTGCTGAGCTTCGGCGTCAAGGGCGGCAAGGACGCGGCTGTCGGCGCTAAAGTCGTCGACTCGCTCAAGCTGGCGAGTAACCTTGCGAACGTGGGCGACGCCAAGACGTTGGTGATCCACCCCGCGACGACGACCCACCAGCAGTTGACGGCGGACGAGCAACTTGCGACTGGCGTCACGTCTGACCTCATTCGGGTGCGTCGTGTCATGTCGATCAGTGAGGGGCGCTAACGCGATGTATTGTAGGTATCTGTCGGGATCGAAAACATCCAAGACATCATCGCGGATTTTGAAGGGGCTCTCAGAACCGTGTGAGTCTTGACAGCCACACCAGGACACATGTAAGAGCGAAAGTAGTAAATGTTACAATTAGGGTTATCACAAAACCCAGCAGATACTAAGCACAACGTCACATGAATAGCCCGCATCAGAGTTTATCGATAGAAAGAGAGAAGCCCTGATCGGCGCTCGGCTGGAAGAGGAACACAATTTTATTGTCCCACAGCTGATCGCTGGTATAGCAAATGTCCTTGAAAGAAGGGTAACTACTAGGTAGATGGATACTGTCCGAGAACACAAAGCGTTCGTAGTCGTGAAATCAGTCGTGAAATTAAGGCAAGACACGACAATGTCTGATTAGAGGCATCAATTGCAGATATTGGGGTAATTGCGGTCTTCAGGGTTCCATGGGATCCACCCATACTGGAGGCCGGCGGAATACGACCAGTCGTCCGCCTGCTCCGTCTTCCACGTCCACTGTATCCAGCCACTCGCTTTCTCGTAGGTCGTGACCTTTCAACTCAAGTGATCAGCGACATATAACGAATGAATATGGGCAATCGCTCACCTGTGCCTCCCACGACATTCTCAAAAAGTTCCGATAGTCCTGGCTGAACGACGCGCCGGAGCCCGTCTTGCTGTTGCAGTTCCCATAGCTCGGGGCGCCTGGGCGGATCGAGCCGTCATACCGAGCGCCAACGCCGCGGCCGTTAAGATACTTGGCGCAGTCCGTCATTGCCGGCGTCCATTCGCCGACGATCGTCCAGAGCTGCTGGTTGAAATTGGAGAGGGATCCTTCGTTGCTACACGCAGATTGGATGTGTCCCGTATTGTCGAGCGCTATGCTCTGCAGAAAGGGGGTCAGGTGCAGCTCGGGCGTGCAAGATACAAGGGATGGACACACGTCGTCGCTGAACATCTGATAAATGTGGGTGTCCATGGCGACGCCATCATATTGCTGTTGTGGCATGAAATTGTTCCAGTAGCTCAGAGGTTGGAATGCATCATGAAGGAGGACAACGAAGTTGCTCCGTTGGCCGGTGGGATAGCTCAATGAAAGGATGGGTCAGCATAATATCATCAGCAAGACGAGGACGGACTCTTCACCGAATGTTTCCATACGAGTCATACCAGTACTGGCGAGTCGCGTCGAGAATGTCCTGCCCATAAAAACCAGCCGGTCTACGGAAATGAGACGGGGAGAACGTAAAGACAGTAGATTGTGGGACGTACTCGTTGAGCGGCGCAATGACAGACACGACTTGGTAGTTGTTACGGAACTCATATGCTATGCGCTTGATGACGGCATTCGTGCGGTCAATGTTTGTTTGGCTTGACTGCCATTGAGGGAACGACATTCTTTGGCCCGAGTTGTCAAAGCTGAGAGCACCCTGTATAAGAACAGAAGAGCAGAACGGCTGTGGGGCATACCCATTTTGGCTTCCAGGGGCCCCGTGGAGATCGATGATGACTTTGAGGCCATACTGTTGTGCCCAACTGATAGCCTTGGCCAGGTAGGGACGCTGGCCCTGCAGGTAGGGCTCACCTGGAGCAACGTCGTATGCCCAATAACCGATTGGGATGCGAACGTGATTCAGCCTATTAATAGGCATGAATTAGCGCTCGAACTGGCACTCAAAAACACGCACCCGGCGGCGGCAATCGTCGCAAAGTCATTTTGGGTAATCCAATTGTTCCAATGATCGGTCAACTTGGCAAGAGCGACGTTGGGGTTTTGGTACTGTCCAAATGTCCACTCGTCGACGATAGCGGGGTTGCCCGTGTTGTCGAACAGCGACGGCGTGATCCAGGGCTTTTGGGGAAAGTTGAGTCAAACCACGAGAAACTGAAGGGTAGTGACCAACGTACCTCGAGCACGAGCCACCCGCCAAGATTGACACCGCGCACGGGTTGAGAACCATAAGGGAATCCAGGGGTAAACGGAGGTTGGGAATTCCACATGGGCATAGGACGGGAGCGGGCATCAGGGACACTACAAAGGAGGGAAACGATGATGGAGATGATGAACATGATGCCGTCCCACAGGCGGGAGCCAAGGTGAAAGGAAGGGAAGGGGAGGAGCAATGATTCAACCGGCCAGGTTATAAGAGAATCCGCATGGCCAGAAATCGTTGGAGCTATCAGGATGGAAGCATTTTCCGCTGTGTATCAGCCATAACAGTAAACCATCGTTTTACCGGAGGGAACATAAATTCCCCAACCTACATGCGCAGCACAATATGTATGAAGGTGGTCGGTCACCATCGGTCCAAACGCGTCCTTCAATGGTAGGCACCAAGTAGGCACTGCAGTGGGTGAGTGGAGCGTGCGCGTCTATGCAGGCACATGAGGCCATTATATAATCATCGATGCCTGACAGCTTCGACGGTGTGTTTACCTCTCTGCACTGTTCTGAATCTCCAACGGGCTTTGCACTGGCTTAGTGGGTAGACATGGAATCTGCGCCTTAGGCCAAGGTAGATATTCACTGGCACCCACACGAAGGCCTAGGTGGTGGAATTGCCAGTCATGATCATATTAGTGACGTGTACCGTGTCGCTTCGACATGGCACTTCGAACGTGAAGCGCATTCATTCGGGAATGATGCGGCCAGGCCTGTCATTCTTCCGGCCATGTCCATCCGGGAGTGAGCGCTAGTGAGCATTTACAGAAAACATGCCCTGGGAAGATCACGACATGGGCGGTAAGCGAACGGACAACACAATCCGGCCCTGAGATAAGATAAAACCCGAGGCGGTGCGACAAGGCTATAAAGTGGACAGGTCAATACCGCCCGTGCATATCAAAAGCGATCATGATGCCACGAATTGAGCAGTGCATTGTAATCAGACGATCAACGCCTCACGATGAGAGCAACGGCGTTTTCCGATTTTCCACCTTTATAACTGCATCGATATCAAGAGACCTTAACCTATTGTTCCCTTTACTATGTCCGAGTCGATCGATACTCTTCGCGCCCGCTACGATGCTGCAGGCCAAGGCCACCTTTTCACCTTCTGGCCACAACTCTCTCAGACAGAACAGGCGGCACTCACCGCCCAACTAGACACCCTCGACATCGCGCGCGTCAATCACATATACAAGAAGGCCATCGCTGCAGAGAAGAGTGCCGCCGCCGCGGAGGAAGCGATTGAGCCTTTGCCGCAGGACGCGAGCGACACCGTCACGCAGCACCCAGAGAGGGCGGCAGAGTGGCGGGCGACGGGTCTTACCGCTGTCGCGCGCGGCGAGGTCGGCGTGCTCCTCATGGCTGGCGGGCAGGGCACTCGTCTGGGGAGCTCGGCGCCAAAAGGGTGCTACGACATCGGCCTCCCGTCGCACAAATCGCTATTCCAGTACCAGGCCGAGCGCATCGCGCGCCTGCAGCAGGTCGCGCAGGAAGAGGCGGGAAAGCCCGAGGGCTCTGTCGTCGTCCCGTGGTACATCATGACTAGCGGGCCGACACGGCGCGAGACCGAGGAGTTCTTCAAGACCAACGCGTACTTTGGACTCAAGCCGGAGAACGTCGTCTTTTTCGAGCAAGGTACGTGCCTTGCGCGGGTTCTGTTTTTAGCTAAAACGACGCTATCCCCTTTCTACCAGGAACGCTTCCCTGTCTCACGATGGACGGCAAGGTCCTGCTCGAGACAAAGTCCCGGATTGCCGTCGCGCCGGACGGCAACGGCGGTGTCTATGCCGCCCTGCGCAGCCCTCTGTCGTCGACTGACAAGACTCGCTCGGTCCTCAGCGACCTCGAATCGCGCAAGGTGCTCTACGTACACGCCTACTGCGTCGACAACTGTCTCGTGCGCGTCGCGGACCCCGTCTTTGTCGGCTATGGCATCAGCAAGCAGGCCGACTGCGCCGCCAAGGTCGTCCCCAAGGCGCACCCGACCGAGGCCGTCGGCGTCGTGGCGCGACGCGGCGCCAAGTACAGCGTCGTCGAGTACTCTGAGATCTCCGCCGCGCAGGCCGCCGCGCGCGACGGGACGACGGGCGAGCTGCTCTTCCGCGCGGGCAACATCGCGAACCACTTCTACAGCACCGCGTTCCTGCGCCGCGTCGCGGCGTTCGAGGACGACCTCGCGTTCCACATCGCGCGCAAGAAGATCCCCCACGTCGCCCTGCCCACCGGCGCGCCCGTCAAGCCGACCTCCCCGAACGGCATGAAGCTCGAGATGTTCGTCTTTGACGTGTTCCCGCACACGGAGCGCTTCGCGGTGCTCGAGGTCGCGCGCGAGGAAGAGTTCTCCCCGCTGAAGAACGCGCCCGGCACTGGCGCGGACGACCCCGAGACCAGCCGGCGCGATCTCCTCGCGCAGCACCGCCGCTTCCTCGAGGCGGCAGGCGCGGCGGTCAAGGACGGCGTCGAGATCGAGCTGTCGCCGCTCGTGACGTACGCCGGCGAGGGCCTGGCGCCAGTCAAGGGCAAGACGTTCACGCGTTCAGGTGTGGTCAGCTCCGTGGAGGAGTTGGAAGTGCTCGCCGCGTGAACGCGCGGAGGTGCGAAGAGACGTAAAAATGACGAGTGATGACGGACACGAGGACTCGGAGGATATATGGTAGTTATATGGTACAATAAACACCCCTGCAAATCGGTTACCTGCGCTTTGGGAGTGGTCACGTCTGGTATATGAAGTGTTCTTTATTTGAAATGTATTGCGTTTCCTCCCCCCAGAAATCCCAGATGGATGTGTATGTGTCCGTAACTACGATACATTGGCACAGGCGGCCTATGTCAGGGGACGGAGAGTCAGCTCGCCACGTTCACTGTTCCGCCTTCTGCCCTAGGGACCCTGCCTCTCTTCTCCAGTTCTTCTCGAAGGGACGCGAACAAGCGCTGGGTGCGCTCGGCATTCGGCTGCAAATGTTCGATCTCGGTCACTCAGGACGACCGAGTTACAGACAGAGGCGAAACGAAGCCCGCAAAAATGGAAAAAGAGAAGCACGCGTACCTCTTTGCAGCACGAAATGAGCCTCTCCACCAACATCGTCTGGGCCTTCTGCGCGTCGTCCAGTTCCTTTCGAATTTGTTGATTCTGTGAAAAACGATGTGGTGTGTGCGAGGGGAGATGACTTGGGAGGGCGCACCTCTTCTTCGAACCTCTCGGTTCGCGCCTTCTCCCCCTCCGCGAGCTGCTTCTGTTCTGCAGCTCGCGCGCGGGAGAGCAGGACCTCGAGCTCCTTGGACCGGATCACGCACTCGAAATGGCGCTCTCGCAGTTCGTACTGCCGAAGGATGTCCTTGAGCCGTTCGCGCACGCTGTACCGCTCCCAGTGTCAGAGCGTCCGCGCGCCAAACCCTGCAGATGAACAGCACGTACACGCCATCGAAGATATCCTCCATAGTCCGCGCTGCCCTGGTGCACAGCGTGGAATCAGCCATGTTGCGCTCAACGGCGCAGGGGAATGAGGGAGCCTACTCTGTAGGGTCATCGGACCAGAACTTCTTCAACTTTTGTCTACGCGGTTCGTTCTCGTCCTATATGCGCCACAGAAAGATCAGGAAACCCAATCGCGCTGGTAGAGTGAGCTTACTGGGTCCTCTGTGCTTGGGCCCTCCGTCAGATCCATGAGTTCGACCGCAAGTATCTCGTCGCCGTCTTCCATCGCGGCTTCCTCTGGTGTCTGCTCGGCATCCACCTGACGCCCTCCATGCGTAAAGATGAAATTTGTGCCCGAGCCCGCACTCGTGCCCGACGCGGACTTCGCGCTCGCACTGGAGGCGTTGCGCGCGACGCCGTTCGTCAGCTTCGAAGCGCCGCCGGTGGGCTCGCCGGTCTTCTTGCCCTCGCTCGTCCGCGTCTCCATGCGGTCCGTCCAGGCGCCGAAGAGCTTCGCGAGCTTGGTCTTGCGTGAGATCTTGAAGAAGAGCTCGGCGCGGTAGCGGCAGACGACTTTGACGACGATGTCGGGCGACTGGCGGAACTTGAGGTCCTGGATCTTTGCCTTCTCGGCGCGCCGCGAGATGTCGTTCTTCATTTGTACGATCTGGGTGGGTTGGAGTTCGGTGGAGAGTAGGACGTGAAGTGCGTGCGCACCTCATCCTGCGCCTCCTCCACGGACAGAGAGAGCCGTTTGCCGTCCTCCTGGCAATGATGTTGGGTTCCTGTATGCTAGCACACTTTGGAAACATTCGCTCACCCTCAGCCGCTTGTTGTCCTGTCCGGGACTTGAGCACACGGTGTCAGCACTGAGACTCAAGACACGACGCACCTTTTGCAGCTCTCGTGCCAGGTTCTCAATCTTAACCTTTGTCTGATTCGCCTTCGTAAGTTGGCTCTTCGCTACATTCGCATCGAGTTCAGGAGAGGAGGGGGGCGAAAAAACAGGGGGGTGGAGGAGGGCATACCAGCGTCCTTGTCTTTGAGCAACTTTTGCTTCTCCTTCTGGTGCTCGCGCTCCATGCGCTTGAACTCTGCAAACTGTGAGCACTCAGCACCCGAGCGAGGGGCGCAGATGGTGGGCGGTGAACGCGCACCAACTCAATGTATTTCACATGTACCGCGTTCTCCTCCAGTCCGCGGACATGTTTCTGCGCTTCCTCAGCTGTAGCGCACGAACGACGCATATATGATGGGCGTGCAAACAACAGATGATGGGCGGACGCGCGCACCATAGCGGCGTTCCTCCTCCTCCACGAACACCTCCTCTTCCTCGAGCGCCGCGATGCGGTTCTTCAGGCTCTCGTACATCGCAGCGGGGTCCATCGGCGGCGGATCCTTCATTTTCGACTTGCCGTTCGTGACTGCTCCGTGGGGCTGACGCACCGACCCGGACGGCGGGGCTGGGGCGGGGCCTGTCGGTGGTGGCTTGGGGGTTCGTGGTAGTGCGATCGCCGCCGTCGTAGTCGTGGTGGTGGCCGTCATTGTGCCGTTCATTTGCGGCGGTTTGTGGTAGACGTTGGGTTGGTGAAGTAATTTGAACGAGTCGTGTATCGTGGTCGGCTGCGCGAAGCTCGTTCGTCGGCACGCGCTGGCGCCACGGTGGCCGGCCCAGGAACCGGAAGTCATCCATACCGACGAGCAAATATTCATCCCCGCAAAGTACGCTGGAAATTCTCTATCACTACGATTCGTCTACCCTAATAATTCCTCGTACAGTGATAGTATTGCCCTCCCTCATTTGAAAGCGTTAGATTTGAGGTCCAATGCAGGACTGGCGACAGAGCACTGCGCTCAGCGGATCGTCGAGCGTTTGCCATTGGACGCTTCTATTGATGCCTTGACGCTTCGGCGCCTTCGCTGCGGCTTCGCCATCACAGCATGGCTGAAACCCGGTGACGGTTGTATCATAGAATTGGTCCGAAGTATATAGAACGGAGATAGCTCGGTGATACTCGAGGGCCTTGGCTTACTGCTGCGCTGGCGAAGCCGGGTCTCTGGTACCGACCACGAAGTCTTGATGGCAAGTTATTTGGTTGATGACCAGGAGCTCGCCTGTCAAGCTTAGAACGGACCATCCCATATAAACACCGCAGATGGAACCGTGGCGTTGCACGTTTCTGGTATCTAGACTAATTACATCCTCTAGAAGTTCTATTCTTAAAGCAGTATACAGTATGAAGACCGTGACGACTTTGGGGGTCCAATGGACTTACCAGTGGGTCCCCATTATCAGTTCCTCGACGAATTGTGTCTTTTTTGCGCGAAAACCCCTTAACAGACATAAAGTATAAATATATTTTTAGAAAAACGCGTCTGATAAGTGTACCACATGACTTGGGCGCGTCCCAGACGCGGTGTCCTGGACACCCTCTACTCATTGCCTTGGACCTCCCCCCACCTTACGCGTGTATCCAACTCTCTAATTTGCATTGTATTCTAAACAAACAAACAACCCGGAGTGCCCATGTCTCGTTAGTCAAAGTTCTTGTGGTCATTCTTCGCCCTGACTTGCGCATAGATTCATCTTTACCCCCACGGAAGCGACAACGGTTGTCTTCCCCTACCTATGACGAACAACTGGAACTCCCCAGCAAAGACGAACTTAAGGTTATCGAACAATTAGAACTCAGCTTATCCCAGGCACCATCTCACTATCGTAAGGCAACGAGTAGCGTCCCATTGATCGGAGTACCTACTCAGGATAGACTGGATTCAGAGGTATGTGCCGCATATGTCTGCTCTGCATGTCCTAGCTGACTCAAATCATAGAGTCCACGGAACTTGGATGGTCCTGCTTACTCACCCGTCCCTGCTTCTTTCCCTCGACCACGTCCGTCCCCGGAGCACGCTGATCCCGACGATCCATTCTCATCCACATCCAAGGTCTTCACAGGCTTCGTCCCTGCCTCTTCTTCCCATCTTCAAAACACAGAAACAGGCAGGCTCTCCCCGGACAGTGGTCCTTGCGATCGCGATGTCGGCGCAGAGGGATCGACTGCTCCAATAATTGGTTTTACATCGGCTTCAAACTTTTCCAAGGCCTCAGTGAAATTTGCGTCTGCATCTGCACTGTTTGAAGGACCTGCGTCTGCAACTCGTCGTGACTCACCTTCCCCGCAACAATCCCAGAACTTTGATGACCCGACCCAAACCGCGGGCCGTTTCGACTCGTTCGGACGTGCGGGTGACGATGCAGGCGTCAACCCACTCTCTATGTTCACTTCTCTTGGGAAGAAGAGGGATTTGTTCCAGCCGAGCGCCGCAGCGATTAAAGCGGCCTTGGAGAGGGAGAAGCGTTGGGAAGCAGAAGAAGACGATGTTGCCACTGACGACCCTTCAGATAAGCGCACGGGCGTTGAAATACCTCAACGCCAAGCTTTATTGTCAGTGGAGAATATTTCACAACGGAGTAATGTTCCAGGTCAGACGGTTGCTGGACCCGCCAATCCGCCTCGCGCAACACCTGGCCCTACAACTAGCGTGAGTCACAAAGTCGGATTCTCAAGTGCCAGTCGGGTCGAAACCGGTGGGTCGATTCGGCCAGCTACCAATTTTTCAACACCAAGTGCACTTGGGAATACTTCGTTTCAGACGCCATCAGTCTCGAATATCAAAGGAAATGCCTCTCTGAAGCCCTTCAGATCACCCTTGCTCAATCGTTCTTCCATGAAGACCCCTGTGAACCGCCAGAGTCAGCCGTCTCTCATGAATCCTGTTACTTCTACGCCCGTCCGCGAATATAGACCCGCTGCACTGGTCTCCTCTGCACTCTCTGCTGCGGCGCCCACCCCAGAAGCTAGGTTATCGACTCCTATACCCAACAAAACTACCCCAATCCAGAAAACGCCTGCCGGAAAGTTTGTCACGCCTTTCAAGCTGGGAATGCGACCGGGTGAATCTGGGCGTGCTCAGCTCCAGGCCCAGACCAACACGACGTCAGGTCACACTGATGACGCACAATCCACAGGCGATTTGACTAGGAAGCCGAGTAGGAGACAGTTCTTTGATCTCAGTAAGTCCTGACGAATCTGTTTGGCGGCGTACCTGACACACGCAAAGAGGTGCCACGTGATAGGAAGACGTTGGCTTCCTCAGGTTTGCGACCTGGAACGCATAGCCTCGAGGCGCTCGCAGGCATTGGATTGTGAGCCCACCACTTAGCTTCGGGTCTGTGTTTGTTACCATACAAACTTCAGGAATGTAGCTGAGTTACGCAACCTCAGCCCGAAGTCTGCTATCCAATATCGGTTTCGCGCTGCTTCCAATGTCGATCCCCAAGGACCCACCGACGCTTTGCACGAGCTAAAAGCCACCGGCTGCATGTTGGCCACGCAGGAATGGGTCGATAATCACTGGTCTTTGGTTCTTTGGAAGCTGGCTGGAATGGTCGCTCTTGATCCAGAGAGCGAGGTCGACGAACACCGGAAGCGATGGGGCTGGAAGGAGATGATGCGCCAGTTACGCTACCGGTACGATTCTTCTCGATTCTTGGTTATGTGATCCGAAGTCCCATGCACAGGTACGAGAAGGAGCTCAACGGCAGTGCACGTCCTGCGCTGCGCCTCATCACCACCCAGGATACTTCTGCGAGATTGCACATGGTCCTTTGCGTCTCTGATATCACCTGGTCACAAGATGGGGTCCAAGTCGGTGAAGATGGCCTGCCGGCTGTTCCTCACCCTACACTTGAGCTCTCCGATGGCTGGTATCGGCTGCGAGCGCGGGTGGATGAGATCCTAGCACGTGCGGTGCGTCGAGATGTGATTCGGGTCGGGCGTAAGATCGCTATCTCCGGTGCATCGGTGCGCTTGCAGTTTCAATTCCTGTTGTAAGGGAGAACCTCACTGGCACGTCAGATTCCACGTGACGTGGAACCCTGCGAAGTGCTCGAAGCATACGACCGAGTCGAACTCATCATTACTGGCAACGGGACCCACCTCGCACCTTGGCATACCAAACTCGGTTTCCAGCCATACCCAGCTATCGCTACGCTTAACAGTATATCCCCTGATGGTGGAATGATACCATGCCTCGAATTAATTGTGACCAAGGTCCGCTCTTCCCTGTGTAATCATTTTCCGAACGGATCCGATTCCGATGTGATACAGGTGTACCCGATCGCATTCATCGAGTTCCAGAAGGATGCAGATGGGAATGTCACGCGGGAGGGCCCACGGCGGGATAAAGATGAGCTTGCAGCGCACGACGCTTGGGCAGTAAGTCTGATCTCTGATTTTATGTCTTCATTCTACATACTCTCCACAGAGGAAGCGCGAGCGCGAGTACCAACGCCTTCGGAAGGAAGCAGACGACAAATGCAAGCTGTACTTTGATTGGGCTCAACGTTTCGAGGCCAAGTCTGAATCATGTCATCCGAGAGAAGAGGGTACGCACTCGCAATTGGACTGTCTCCACCTATATTGACTCTAAACTATGTAGAAGACATGCCTGGGCACATCGAATCCATGTTCGATGAATGCGAGTACTCATCCGATATCACTCCGGTGCTGCGTCGCGTTAGCAAGGCTGAAGCCGGCTGGCTCGCGCGCTTCACGCGAGATCGCGTCGAGAAGGAGCGCGAAACCGTTGAGCTGGAACTCGAGCGCGAGTTGCAGGTACGATAGCTCCCCGAGTGACCTTCTTTCGTCCCGCAACGCTCTGACGGAGTGCTCTGCATAAGGCTGCATGTCCTCCGCGTGAAGTGCGCAGCTTCCGCGTCCTGCTGATGCGCGATGCCCGCGTGACGCGAAGGCCTGCACGTCGTGTGGTCGAGCTGACTTGCTGGGACGTGCTGTCGTTGTCGTTCGACGGTGCTACTGCGGGACACTTCAAGGAGGGCCAGCGCTTCCAGGTCAGTCTCGCGCGACATTTCGCCCTTGGGCGTTTACCCACGTGCTGAGCGGTAGCGTCATAGATCACGAATCTGATGCCCACGCAGAAAAGTGCTTGGATGGACCGCCATGCAGAAGGCTCGCATGTGTACGTCAGCTCGAGCAAGATTTCGCGGTGGACCAAATTCTAGGAGGTGGACGTGTCTTTCCCCAACTGATTGTAGCTCGCCATACTTGTGTCTTGTGTGATCGGTTATTCGACCTCCATCATTCATTGCTGTATCATACACCCCTTTCCTCGGCCACGGGCTCGATAACTTTATTGATGACCTGCTAGATAAGCAGGCTGGCTATTCAGCGCAGTGATCGAAGGAAATTTAGATTCTGAATTATCAGATATACTTGGTGATACTGTATACGGTCGATTTACGGTTTCGTAACACGGCTGTTCCCTACGCTGATTCCATATCTCGACTAATATCTTATCCATTCTCTTCTCACCCATTCCCAGATAGGCGTGCCTGTCTTTCGTCTCACCTTCTCACCCACTTAAGTTATATGTGCAGTGATGTGTCCGGCGGTTCCCCGTATGCCTTGGGATCAGGACGATTATGGGAAGTGAATGACAGTGATGAGATCCGAGTCCGAGATCTGAGAAGCGATTCCAAGAGCCACTCTCGCTCCTTTCGCCGCACTACTGAAAGCACCACAACATCGGTTTATCTACGTGCGCATAAGGTTAGAATGACAAAGGGGCCCGGGAGTGCACTACTGTATTACAGTACCCAGAAGAGGGGCATCGGACTCAGAACGGTGTTTTTACGGACACTGCCTTCCCGGGTATATTGTAATGAGAACAACAGTGGGGGTCAAGAAGCAGCCGGTTGGAAGGGCAGAGAAATAAATTTTGTAGAGACCGCGGTGGATGGAGCTGAGGCGTTGCCAGTCAGGCCGGCCCGATGCCTACGCATCCCTCCAAGTTGTGTTTTGAGACCTTATGTATTCCGGGACAGTACATAAGACCGGTCGCCATGAGCCGAGCATCTCAAGGTTAACACAAGTCGTGAGGTGTGATAAAGTTGAAAATCGAACCTGTCGGGGTAAGTGGTTGCAAGCTAAGGCAAGGCTAAGGGTACTCGGGCATTATGACCTACAGTAGTCGGGCTTAGGGTGTTAGCGGCCTATCATCAGGGGTAAAATAATGTCGCAAAAACGGGAAAGGGTTTATATACGTTTATAATTTGTCCCGGTTGTGGCCTATTATCAAATTACAACCATCTTTTGATAACTCATAATTATTCCCGCAATTGAAATCGGGATTACGATTAACTTATAAATCGCTCTGCCATTGAAATTGTGATTATAAACTAATTATAAATGCCGATTATAGTATCACGAAAGTTTATAATGATCATAATCTCTTCGATTACATCAAATTATATCATTATAATATATTATAAGCCCCTTTCCCGTTTTTGCGACATTATTTGTTAATGCTCGTCGATGGCTTAAAGGCTCTCCCTTGGCTCTCCCTCAGGCTCTCGCGGCGAATGTGGGTGTAGAGAGGGCAGTCATAAGTAGGTAAGGAGTCGCCAGTTGGAAGACTCGTAGCTGGATCAAAAAAAAAAGAATGAGATCGTAGCCTTTTCGAACGGGGAAGGCCGCGGTGACGAGACCACTCCACAATTGACTTTGTCCGTCAGGTTGTTTGGTGATCTGATGGGTCGACGTGGCTGCTTGCGGCGGTCTGCCGTCCACATAAATAACTTGAACTCAGTTGGCCGTCTTCTGATATCTTTACCGGCAACCGTCCACGTCACCACCTGATGGGAGGGAGTCGTTCTGTTGGCAGTTCTGTTCGTCCTATGGGGTGCGACACAGTCGCGCTACCTGGGTCGTCGTTTCCGTACTACCATCTCTCGCCCGACTGTGTCTGAGACCTTGCGATGAACCGCGGTGGTTTGGCTGTAGTGCTGGGTATCGCACTTATTCTAGTCGTTCGCTATTCGAGGAGCCCCTGGCGCCGAGTTCCCCCTGGTCCCCGCGGACTTCCTCTTATCGGAAATTTCCTTGAACTACGAGACAAGGTCTGGTTGTTCCAGAGTGATTGCAAGAAAAAATACGGTCCGCTCTCCTTTTTTACTGGAACGTGTTCATGAGCTCACGATGTTCTAGAGGATGTGATGTACCTAAGTGCTCTCGGCCAACCCATCCTCATCTTGAATAGTCTCAAGGCAGCTTCAGAGCTCCTTGATCGCCGTGCAAACCATTTATTCTGGTCGCCCTCGCCTCATTATGGCTCAAGAAATCATTTCAGGCGGTCTTGCGTTTGCCGTTCTCAACCCCGTAGATGAGTAGGTGTTGTAGTTGCCTCGTACAAATCAGTGCTAACTGTCTTGCCCGTAGCTACTGGCGCCGTGGGCGGCGCGCAGCTCACCAGGTCCTTTCAAAAGCGGCAGTTCGTGGTTATCACAACGTTCTTCGTAAAGAAGGTGTACTTCTTGCTTCTGCGTTGCTTGCGAATCCTGGCGCTTCAGAGAAACACTTTCAACGCGCCGCCGCTTCTGCGACCATGACCATCCTATATGATTACCCTACCCTTGAAACCGAAAACGATGAAAATGTGAAGGAGATTCTAGCTTACGCTGAACGTCAGTCCACGACGAGTGCTCCAGGAGCATATCTCGTCGAATTGTTCCCTTGGATGTTACACATCCCTGAAAGGTCCGCCCCAACTGCATATCGATCCAATATTTCTCTAGCTCAGTGGTACGACCCTGCCTCAGGTTCGCTAGGTGGAAGTATGAAGGAAACCGAGATTTCACGCGATTCAATAACTTGTTCGAGTCGCTTTTTAATCGTGTTCTGAGTGCTTTGGTAAGTACAGATCCGGAGGTGATTCGTCGATATCTTCTGAACTAGTAAAATTCATAGTCTGAGGGTTCCGAGCGACCGAGTATATGCGCGTCGCTCTTCAAAGGTTCTGACCATAATCAGCTTTCTCGTCAAGAAATGGCTTGGTTCGCCGGGACATTGTTGTATGTCCTTCCCTTATATCCTCGAGACTCACAGCTGAACCACCATTTCTGATAGCCCTTGCTGGCGCCGAGACGACGTCCACGACAATGAGCTGGTGGGCACTCGCAATGATTGCACACCCAGAAGTGCAGAAGCGTGCACATATTGAGCTGGACACAGTCGTTGGCCGATCGCGCACCCCGACATCATCGGATGCTCCTAACCTTCCGTACATACAGGCGATGGTCAAAGAAGTCCTCCGATGGCGCCCCGCTCTCCCATTTTCGCTCCCACACTCCACGACAGAGGATGACTGGTACAATGGGATGTTTATCCCCAAGGGAACCATGTGCCTCACGAATCTCATGCAATGTCACCGCGACCCAGCTTATGGTGACGACGCTGCAAATTTCAGACCAGAACGGTTTCTTGGCGCGAATGGTGAGATCCTTCCGGGTCCCGCGGAGACGCGCGAAGAGGGGCACAGTACATACGGGTTTGGGAAGCGGGCTTGCATGGGGAAGCATGTCGCCAACGAGTCGCTCTTCATCTACATAGCTATGTCGCTCTGGGCATTGACCTTCGAACCGGCCCGTGATAAAGATGGAAATGAAGTTTCCTTTGATGCGGACGTGTTCGTGGATACCGGGATGACTTTGTACGTATATCACCCCTAAGCTGGATCGAGGCTGACTTTTGACTTGTGATTCCTAGAAAGCCAGCCCCATATGACTGCAAGATCACGCCTCGGTTTGGTGAGGTAGTCTCTATACTGGCAGCGGAGGAGGAGCTCCTGAAGACATAAATTTGGGACGGCTGACGCGGAGTGAATCACGATAAAGTTGTTTCGGATACTGTATCTTCTGTTTTTTGCGGGAAGAAAGACTAACAGGAAAGTCATGATCTGCTCAGATTCCTTAGATGCAATGGTGTGCACACGTGCAAAGGTCCGGACACGATAGTAGTGCGTGATGGCCTCACGATTTGCATTGTAAGTCAACGTCCTGGTATATATACTTTACACAGGTACGGAAAACGAACATGCAACTTATGCCTCGACCTTTGCTCTAACGATTCCGTCTGCGTCCGCCGCGTCTGTGCTCCCGTGCACCTTAGTGTTTCCTATTATCTTAGTTATCTACGCTTTCCCTTGGGTCGACAACCTTATACTCGCATAACTATCTACAGCATGTTGATGGAATGGGGTCATTCCCATTTTTGTAATCCTATGAGTTAGACGGCTGGCGGTACAAATACTGTGGTACCGGTGACCTGCTACATAAGTAGGCTATTCAACGCAGCGGTCGAAGGAAGTGGGGGTGAGGAAACTAGCGAGCTACAGTAAGTGAGCGGGGGTGTCCGAGGTCCAACCGAAATCTTTTTTAAATGCCGCTCTGGCGCTCCCTCAATTTTGCCGTCATTCTCCGATTTTTATAGTATCTCTCTGGTTTCATGGATGCTGCCAAGCAGTTACGGAGGCGAGGAAGTACTGTATGTTTGACATCAGACATCAGGGTTGCTGCGCACATAAATGAGCAAGGTCGCCTTCTGATGTCTTTACCGGCAACCGTCCTCGACCAACGCGATGGGAAGAAGTCTTTCTGTTGGCGGTTCAGTTCATCTGGGATGCGACACCACGTCGGATTCTCAAGTGCCAGTCGGGTCGAAACCGGTGGGTCAATTCGGCTAGCTACCAATTTTTTAACACCAAGTGCACTTGGGAATACTTCGTTTCAGACGCCATCAGTCTCGAATATCAAAGGAAATGCCTCCCTGACCTTGCTCAATCGTTCTTCCATGAAGAACTGCCAGAGTCAGCCGTCTCTCATGAATCCTGCTACTTCTACACCCCGTCCGCGAATACAGACCCGCTGCACTGGTCTCCTCTGCACTTCCTGCTGCGGCACCCACCCCAGAGGCTAGGTTATCGACTCCTATACCCAACAAAACTACCCCAATGCGGAAAACGCCTGCCGGAAAGTTTGTCACGCCTTTCAAGCTGGGAATGCGACCGGGTGAATCTGGCGTGCTCAGCTCCAGGCCCAGATCAACACGACGTCAGGTCACACTGACGACGCACAATCCACAGGCGATTTGACTAGGAAGTCGAGTAGGAGACAGTTCTTTGATTTCAGTAAGTTCTGACGTATTTGTTTGGTGGCGTACCTGACACACGCAGAGAGGTGCCACGTGATAGGAAGACGTTGGCTTCCTCAGGTTTGCGACCTGGAACGGATAGCCTCGAGGCGCTCGCAGGCATTGGATTGTGAGCCCACCACTTAGCTTCGGGTCTGTGTTTGTTACCATACAAACTTCAGAAACGTAGCTGAGTTACGCAACCTCAGCCCGAAGTCTGCTATCCAATATCGGTTTCGCGCTGCTTCCAATGTCGATCCCCAAGGACCCACCGACGCTTTGCACTAGCTAAAAGCCACCGGCTGCATATTGGCCACGCAGGAATGGGTCGATAATGGTCTCTGATTCTTTGGAAGCTGGCTGGAATGGTCGCTCTTGATCCAGAGAGCGAGGTCGACGAACACCGGAGGCGATGGAGCTGGAAGGAGATGATGTGCCAGTTGCGCTACCGGTACGATTCTTCTCGATCCTTGGTTATGCGATCCGAAGTCCCATGCACAGGTACGAGAAGGAGCTCAACGGCAGTGCACATCCTGCGCTGCGCCTCATCACAACCCAGGATACTTCTGCGAGATTGCACATGGTCCTTTGCGTCTCTGATATCACCTGGTCACAAGATGGGGTCCAAGTCGGTGAAGATGGCCTGCCGGCTGTTCCTCATCCTACACTTGAGCTCTCCAATGGCTGGTATCGGCTGCGAGCGCGATGTGGATGAGATCCTAGCACGTGCAGTGCGTCGAGATGTGATTCGGGTCGGGCGCAAGATCGCTATCTCCAGTGCATCGGTACGCTTGCAGTTTTCAATTCCTGCTGTAAGGAGGAACCTCATCAGCATGCTAGATTCCACGTGACGTGGAACCCTGCGAAGTGCTCGAAGCATACAACCAAGTCGAACTCATCATTACTGGCAACGGGACCCACCTCGCACCTTGAACTCGGTTTCCAGCCATACCCAGCTATCGCTACGCTTAACAGTATATCCCCCGATGGTGGGATGATACCGTGCCTCGAATTAATTGTGACCAAGGTCCGCTCTTCCTTGTGTAATCATTTTCTGAACGGATCCGATTCCGATGTGATACAGGTGTGCCCGATCGCATTCATCGAATCCCAGAAGGATGCAGGTGGGAATGTCACGCGGGAGGGCCCACGGCGGGATAAAGATGAGCTTGCAGCGCACGACGCTTGGGCAGTAAGTCTGATCCCTGACTCTATGTCTTCATTCCACATAGTCTCCACAGAGAGGAAGCGCGACCGCGAGTACCAACGCCTTCGGAAGGAAGCAGACGACAAATGCAAGCTGTACTTTGATTGGGCTCAACGTTTCGAAGCCAAGTCTGAATCATGTCATCCGAGAGAAGAGGGTACGCACTCGCAATTGGACTGTCTCCACCTATATTGACTCTAAACTATGTAGAAGACATGCCTGGGCACATCGAATCCATGTTCGATGAATGCGAGTACTCATCCGATATCACTCCGGTACTGCGTCGGGCTAGCAAGGCCGAAGCCGGCTGGCTCGCGCGCTTCACGCGAGATCGCGTCGAGAAGGAGCACGAAACCGTTGAGCTGGAACTCGAGCGCGAGTTGCAGGTATGATAGCTCCCCGAGTGATTTTCTTTCGTTCCGCAACGCTCTGACGAAGTGCTCTGCACAAGGCTGCATGTCCTCCGCGTGAAGTGCGCAGCTTCCGCGTCCTGCTGATGCGCGATGCCCGCGTGACGCGAAGGCCTGCACGTCGTGTGGTCGAGCTGACTTGCTGGGACGTGCTCTCGTTGTCGTTCGACGGCGCTACTGCGGGACACTTCAAGGAGGGTCAGCGCTTCCAGCTTACGCAACATTTCGCCTTGTGCGTGCTAAGCGGTAGCGTCATAGATCACGAATCTGATGCCCACGCAGAAAAGTGCCTGGATGGACCGCCATGCAGAAGGCTCGCATGTGTACGTCAGCTCGAGCAAGATTTCGCGGTGGACCAAATTCTAGGAGGTGGACGTGTCTTTCCCCAACTGATTGTAGCTCGCCATACTTGTGTCTTGTGTGATCGGTAATTCGACCTCCATCATTCATTGCTGTATCATACACCCCTTTCCTCGGCCACGCGCTCGATAACTTTATTAATGACCCACTAGATAAGCAGGCTGGCTATTCAGCGCAGTGATCGAAGGAAATTTAGATTCTGAGTTATCAGATATACTTGGTGATACTGTATACGGTCGATGTACGGTTTCGTAAGTTAACACGGCTGCTCCCCACGCTGATTCCATATCTCGACTATCTCATCCCTTATCTTCTCATCCATTCCGAGATAGGCCTGCCTGTCTTTCGTCTCACCTTCTCACACATAAGTTATATGTGCAGTGATGTGTCGGGGGGTTCCCCGTATGCCTTGGGATCAGGACGATTATGGGAAGTGAATGACAGTGATGAGATCCGAGTCTGAGATCTGAGAAGTGACTCCAAGGGCCGCTCTCGCTCCTTTCGCCGCACTACTGAAAGCACCACAACATCGGTTTATCTACGTGCGCATAAGGTTAGAATGACAAGGGGGCCCGGGAGTGCACTATTGTATTACAGTACCGTAATATCTGATGTCAGAAGAGGGGCATCGGACTCAGAACGGTGTTTTTACGTATACTGCCTTCCCTATAATTGGGTATATTATAATGATAGATAACAACAATGGGGGTACCGACTGCCCTTCCTACAGAGAAATAAATTTTGTAGAGACCGCGGTGTGGAGCAGGAGCTGAGGCCTGAGGTGTTGCCAGTCCGGCCGGGCCCGATGCCTACGCAACTGTTTTTGCTTGTTTTTTTTGTTGTGTTTTGAGGACCACATATATTGCGGGACAGTACATAAGACCGGTCGCCGTGAGCCGAGCGTCTCAAGGTTAATACAAGTCGTGAGGTGTGATAAAGTTGAGAATCAAACCTGTCGGGGTCAGTGTTGTCATGACCCGGGTCTGACCCCGTCATTTTCTGACCCGCGCCAGCTGACTATATTTTAGTCATTTAGTCATGGCGCGTCAAGGGGTACGTGGGAAGTTTCCCAAAAGGGAAATGGCAGACTTTGGCAGTCGCAGTCTCGTCTCGCAGACAAAGCAGCAGGTCACTGTGCAGCAATATATTATTTATCATCGTCTCTCTGGTACTTTCCTGGCCCGAGCACAACACATTATGGACCTCCATTTCCTCGTCCAAATTCCAGATCCCTCCTCTCCAGAAGTACTCCATTTCCGCAGGGACGCTCGGGTCTTCGGGGAAAATGAACAGAGATTAGGGGATCTTGGTAGCAGCAGCTCGTTACCCTGTCCCTAAGCGCTAGGAAACAATCTAAGATTGCGCAGGGTCTAGGGGGTGTGAAGCGTCGCAAGCGGTCGCGCAGGCCTCCGCGGAATGCGAGCTGTCGTATGTGGGTCCGCGGCGATCCCGGACGCGTCGGTGTCGAAATGCTAAAGCTGCGCGCGAGTGCGGCGAGGTCGGGAACGGGAATGGGGTCGGTTGGTCGCAGGTGGTCGGAAACGGTCGCGCACGCTTCGGCGCGGCGCAAAACTTCGCATGAGTGGCCGCTTGGGTCGGGAACGCGTTGGGTTCGAGTCGCTAAGGCCGCGCGCAAGTGCGGCGTGCTGGGGAACGCAAGGGATGAACGAACCTCACTGAGCTCAAAAATCCGAGGGAAGAAGTCTGCTATTAGAAATCTAAGATTACAGTAATTCGCTGTCCTGTATACATAATAGCTTCAATTGAGTAGGTCAGAGCTCGGTGATGGACAGGTCCGGGATAAGTGAGAGGCCGAGTGTGCACAGAGCACGGGAAAGCGGCGAAGCGCGGGAACGCGGCGCTTAGAAAGCGTAGAGAGCCGCGGCAAGGAGCGCGGGACAGCGCAGGTGAGTGCAGAGAACATCTAAAAAGTACGAAAACCAGGGTTCAGGGAGGATTTCTTGTAATTGGATGGAATGGTGAGAGGTAACCAGGTGAAGTAGGGAGTGTTTCTGACTTGGTTTCCGACATTGGGATCACCATCATCGTGCTTTGATAAGCAGCGTGGCGCTACCACCAATCAAAAGAAGAGATCTTATCTTATCGTTTCTCACGCTTTATCTGACTGACCCGCCAAAGGTCAGTCAGGTTTGCATGACCCGGTTTTGCGTGACCCTCGTGACCCGGCGTCAGCCTGACCTGTACAACACTGGTCGACTCGGGGTAAGTGGTTGCAAGCTAAGCGGAAGGTTGGGGTGTCCGTTACGGATACCAGTAAGTTAGGTAATTAAGAAGAAAGCCACGAGGTGGGCTGCCGTACAGTAGGGTGTTAGCGGCCTATCATCCAGGGGTGATGCGTCGATGGCTTGAAGGCTCTCCCTCAGGCTCTCCGCGGCGAATGTGGGTATAGAGAGGGCAGTCATAGAGTAGGTAAGGAGTCGCCAGTTGCAAGACTACCAGGGATGTGTGTCGTGGAATGAGGTCGTAGCCCTTTCAAATAGGCCCGGGGAAGGTGACGAGACCGCTCCACAACTTGAATTGACTTTGTCCGTCAGGTGGTTTGGTGATCTGATGGGTCGACGTGGCTGCCGCGGCGGTCTGCCGTCCACATAAATGACTCAGTTGGTCGTCTTCTGATATCTTTACCGCCAACCGTCCACGACACCACCCGATGGGAGGGAGTCGTTCTGTTAGCGGTTCTGTTCATCCTATGGGGTGCGACACAGCCGCGCTGCCTGGGTCGTCGTTTCCGTACTACCATCTCTCGCCCGATTGTGTCTGGGACCTTGCGACCACCCGCGGTGGTTTGGCTGTAGTGCTGGGTATCGCACTTATTATAATCGTTCGCTATTCGAGGAGCCCCTGGCGCCGAGTTCCCCCTGGTCCCCGCGGACTTCCTCTTATCGGAAATGTCCTTGAACTACGAGACAAGGTCTGGTTGTTCCAGAGTGATTGCAAGCAAAAATACGGTCCGCTCTCCTTTTTTTTACTAGAATGGCGTTGACGAGCTCATGATATTCTAGAGGATGTGATGTACCTAAGTGCTCTCGGCCAACCCATCCTCATCTTGAATAGTCTCAAGGCAGCTTCAGAGCTCCTTGATCGCCGTGCAACCATTTATTCTGGTCGCCCTCGCCTCATTATGGCTCAAGAAATCATTTCAGGCGGTCTTGCGTTTGCCATTCTCAACCCCGTAGATGAGTAAGTGTTGTAGTTGCCTCGTACAAATCAGTGCTAACTGTCTTGCCCGTAGCTACTGGCGCCGTGGGCGGCGCGCAGCTCACCAGGTCCTTTCAAAAGCGGCAGTTCGTGGTTATCACAACGTTCTTCGTAAAGAAGGTGTACTTCTTGTTTCTGCCTTGCTTGCGAACCCTGGCGCTTTAGAGAAACACTTTCAACGTGCCGCGGCTTCTGCGACCATGACCATCCTATATGATTACCCTACCCTTGAAACCGAAAATGATAAAAATCTGAAGGAGATTCTAGTCTACGCCGAACGTCAGTCCACGATGAGTGCCCCAGGAGCATATCTCGTCGAATTGTTCCCTTGGATGTTACACATCCCTGAAAGGTCAGCCCCAACTGAATATCAATCCTATATTTCTCTAGCTCAGTGGTATGACCCTGCTTCAGGTTCGCTAGGTGGAAGTATGAAGGAAACCGAGATTTCACGCGATTCAATAACTTGTTCGAGTCGCTCTTTAATCGTGTTCTGAGTGCTTTGGTAAGTACAGATCCGGAGATGATTCGTCGATATCTTCTGAACAAGTAAATTTATAGTCTGAGGGTTCCGAGCGACCAAGTATAAGCGCATCACTCTTCAAAGGTTCTGACCATAATCAGCTTTCTCGTCAAGAAATGGCTTGGTTCGCCGGGACATTGTTGTGTGTTCTTCCCTTATATCCTCGAGACTCACGGTTGAACGTTGAACCACCATTTCTGATAGCGTTGCTGGCGCTGAGACGACGTCCACGATGATGAGTTGGTGGGCACTCGCAATGATTACACACCCAGAAATGCAGAAGCGTGCACATATTGAGCTGGACACAGTCGTTGGCCGATCGCGCACTCCGACATCATCGGATGCTCCTAACCTTCCGTACATACAGGCGATGGTCAAAGAAGTCCTCCGATGGCGCCCCGCTCTTCCATTTTCGCTCCCACACTCCACGACAGAGGATGACTGGTACAATGGGATGTTTATCCCCAAGGGAACCATTTGCCTCACGAACCTCTTGCAATGTCACCGCGACCCATCTTATGGTGACGATGCTGCAAATTTCAGACCAGAGCGGTTTCTTGGCGCACATGACGAGATCCTTCCAGGTCCCGCGGAGACACGCGAAGAGGGACACAGTACATACGGGTTTGGGAAGCGGGCTTGCATGGGGAAGCATGTCGCCAACGAGTCGCTCTTCATCTACATAGCTATGTCGCTCTGGGCAGTGACCTTCGAACCGGCCCGTGATAAAGATGGAAATGAAGTTCCCTTTGATGCGGACGTGTTCGTGGATACCGGGATGACTTTGTACGTATATCACCCCTAAGCTGGATCGAGGCTGACTTTTGACTTGTGCTTCGTAGAAAGCCGGCCCCATATGAGTGCAAGATCACGCCTCGGTTTGGTGAGGTAGTCTCTATACTGGCAGCGGAGGAGGAGCTCCTGAAGACATAAATTTGGGACGGCTGACGCGCAGTGAATCACGATAAAGTTGTTTCGGATACTGTATCTTCTGTTTTTTTTTGCGGGAAGAAAGACTAACAGGAAAGTCATGATCTGCCTGTGCTCAGATTCCTTAGATGCAATGGTGTGCACACGTGCAAAGGTCCGGACACGATAGTAGTGCGTGATGGCCTCACAATTCGATTCTGCGTTGTAAGTCTACGTCCTGGTCAGGTTCGGAATGTCAACTACTAAGCCTGTTATATATACTTTACACGGGTACGGAAAACGAACATGCAACTTATGCCTTGACCTTTGCTCTGACGATTCCGTCTGCGTCCGCCACGTCTGTGCTCCCGTGCACCTTAGTGTTTCCTATTATCTTAGTTATCTACGCTTCCCCTTGGGCCGACAACCCTATACTCGCATAACTATCTACAGCATGTTGATGGATTGGGGTCATTCCCATTTTTGTAATCCTATGAGTTAGACGACTGGCGGCACAAATACTATGGTACTGGTGACCTGCTACATAAGTAGGCTATTCAACGCAGCGGTCGAAGGAAGTGGGGGTGAGGATAGTATAACTTACGTGGAAATTTTACTAGCGAGCTACAGTAAGTGAGCGGGGATATCCGAGGTTCGATCGAAAATTTTTTTAAATGCCGCTCTGGCGCTCCCTCAATTTTGTCGTCATTCCCCGATTTCTCTCTGGTTTCATGGATGCTGCCGAGCAGTTACGGAGGCGAGGAAGTACTGTATGTTTGACATCAGACATCAGGGTTGCTGCGCACATAAATGGGCAAGGTCGCCTTCTGATGTCTTTACTGGCAATCGTCCTCGACCAATGCGATGGGAAGAAGTCTTTCTGTTGGCGGTTCGGTTCATCTGGGATGCGACACCACGTCGGATTCTCAGGTGCCAGTCGGGTCGAAACCGGTGGGTCAATTCGGCCAGCTACCAATTTTTCAACACCAAGTGCGCTTGGGAATACTTCGTTTCAGACGCCGTCAGTCTCGAATATCAAAGGAGATGCCTCCCTGACCTTGCTCAGTCGTTCTTCCATGAAGACCCCTGGGAACCGCCAGAGCCAGCCGTCTCTCATGAATCCTGCTACTTCTACACCCGTCCGCGAATACAGACCCGCTGCACTGGTCTCCTCTGCACTTCCTGCTGCGGCACCCACCCCAGAAGCTAGGTTATCGACTCCTATACCCAACAAAACTACCCCAATGCGGAAAACGCCTGCCGGGGAAGTTTGCTACGCCTTTCAAGCTGGGAATGCGACCGGGTGAATCTGGGCGTGCTCACCTCCAGCCCAGATCAACACGACGTCAGGTCACACTGACGACGCACAATCCACAGGCGATTTGACTAGGAAGTCGAGTAGGAGACAGTTCTTTGATCTCAGTAAGTTCTGACGTATCTGTTTGGCGGCGTACCTGACACACGCAGAGAGGTGCCACGTGATAGGAAGAAGTTAGCTTCCCCACACTGCGTGCAAAGCAGAGTTTTCCGACTGGCCAGCTTTGCGACCTGGAACGCATAGCCTCGAGGTGCTCGCAGGCATTGGATTGTGAGCCCACCACTTAGCTTCGGGTCTGTGTTTGTTACCATACAACTTCAGAAATGTAGTTGAGTTACGCAACCTCAGCCCGAAGTCTGCTATCCAATATCGGTTCGCGCTGCTTCCAATGTCGATCCCCAGGGACCCACCGACGCTTTGCACGAGCTTAAAGCCACCGGCTGCATATTGGCCACGCGGGAATGGGTCGATAGTCACTGGTCTCTGATTCCTCGGAAGCTGGCTGGGATGGTCGCTCTTGATCCAGAGAGCGAGGTCGACGAACACCGGAGGCGATGATGCGCCAGTTGCGCCACCGGTACGATTCTTCTCGATCCTTGGTTATGCGATCTGAAGTCCCATACAGGTACGAGAAGGTGCTCAGCGGCAGTGCACGTCCTGCGCTGCGCCTCATCACCACCCAGGATATATCTGCGAGATTGCACATGATCCTTTGCGTCTCTGATATCACCTGGTCACAGACCGGAGCAGCCTCAAGACCTGAGACGGGACCCCTTTCAGTAGTCCCGTTTGACCCCGGATGATCACGATCAGCCCGATCAAAATCCTTACTCTCGTGTCCGCTTTTATGATGACCGTCCAACTTGTACAAACTGTGTCTCCGTCCGGTTTCCCCTGAGTGGGTGCCCCTCTAGTTCGAGTTATTTTTCTCTTACTATTCACCTTTCGCTCGGCGCATGTTTACCTCCTTTAAATTTCTCTCGTATCTACGACCGAAGACCGGCTTTGTATCATGTACTGCTCCGGAAGTATAAATTCCTTTAAAAAAAAAAAAAAAAAATTTCACCTGGTCACAAGAAGGGGTCCAATTCGGTGAAGATGGCCTGCCGGCTGTTCCTCACCCTACACTTGAGCTCTCCGATGGCTGGTATCGGCTGCGAGCGCGGGTGGATGAGATCCTTGCACGTGCGGTGCGTCGAGATGTGATTCGGGTCGCGGCACAAGATCGCTATCTCCAGTGCATCGGTACGCTTGCAATTTCAATTCTTGTTGTAAGGAAAAACCTCACTGGCATGTCAGATTCCACGTCACGCGTCACGCGTCACGTGGAACCCTGCGAAGTGCTCGAAGCATATGACAGAGTCGAGCTCATCATTACTGGTAACGGGACCCACCCTCGCACCTTGGCATACCAAACTCGGTTTCCAGCCATACCCTGCTATCACTACGCTTAACAGTATATCCCCCGATGGTGGGATGATACCGTGCCTCGAATTGATTGTGACCAAGGTCTGCTCTTCCTTGTGTTATCATTTTCCGAACGGATCCGATTCCGATGTAATACAGGTGTACCCGATCGCATTCATCGAGTTCCAGAAGGATGAAGATGGGAAAGTCACGCGGGAGGGCCCACGGCGGGAGAAAGATGAGCTTGCAGCGCACGACGCTTGGGCAGTAAGTCTGATCTCTGATTTTATATCTTCATTCTACGTACTCTCCACAGAGGAAGCGCGACCGCGAGTACCAACGCCTTCGGAAGGAAGCAGACGACAAATGCAAGTTGTACTTTCATTGGGCTCAACGTCTCGAAGCCAAGTCTGAATCATGTCATCCGAGAGAAGAGGGTACGCGCTCGCAATTGGACTGTCCCCACCTATATTGACTCTAAACTATGTAGAAGACATGCCTGGGCACATCGAATCCATGTTCGATGAATGCGAGTACTCATCCGATATCACTCCGGTGCTGCGTCGCGTTAGCAAGGCCGAAGCTGGCTGGCTCGCGCGCTTCACGCGAGATCGCGTCGAGAAGGAGCGCGAAACCGTTGAGCTGGAACTCGAGCGCGAGTTGCAGGTACGATAGCTCCCCGAGTGACCTTCTTTCGTTCCGCAACGCTCTGACGAAGTGCACTGCATAAGGCTGCATGTCCTCCGCGTGAAGTGCACAGCTTCCGCGTCCTGCTGATGCGCGATGCCCGCGTGACGCGAAGGCCTGCACATCGTGTGGTCGAGCTGACTTGCTGGGACGTGCTGTCGTTGTCGTTCGACGGCGCTACTGCGGGACACTTCAAGGAGAGTCAGCGCTCCCAGGTCAGTCTCGCGCAACATTTCGCCCTTGGCGTTTACCCACGTGCTAAGCGGTAGTGTCATAGATCACGAATCTGATGCCCACGCAGAAAAGTGCTTGGATGGACATTGGACTGCCGTGCAGAAGACTCGCATGTGTACGTCAGCTCGAGCAAAATTTCGCGGTGGACTAAATTCTAGGAGGTGGACGTGTCTTTCCCCGACTGATTGTAGCTCGCCATACCTATGTGATCAATTGTTCGACCTCCATCATTCATTGATGACCTGCTAAATAAGCAGGCTATTCAGCTCAGAGATTTAGTTTTTGAGTAATATACTTGCTGATACTGTATACTGTCGATGTACGGTATCGTATCACGGCTGAGTCCCCACGCTGATTCCATTTCTCGACAATCTCATCCCTTCTCTTCATCCATTCCCAAATAGTTTTCGTCTCACCTTCTCACCCACTTAAGATTATGGGAAGTGAATGACTCTGAGATCTGAGAAGCCACCCCAACTTGAAGAGCCACTCTCTCCCCTTTCGCCACAGTTCTGAAAGCACCGCAACATCGGTTTATCTACGTGCGCACGTGCTGGTCGAAAGGTTAGAACGACAAGTACTGTAGGCCCGACCACTGTACTACCGTAATATCTGATGCATCTGATGTCAGAACTTCTCAGAAGAGGGGCATCGGACTCAAAACGGTATTTTTACGTATACTGTCTTGCCTATAATTGGGTAATGATAACAATAATGGGGGGTCATACACTGCCAATTCACCCGGGACCCCATGGCGGGGTTCAGACGGCCCACACTGAGTTGACCCTGTGTCAGCCTTGTTCCAAGGTTGTTTTTTTTTTTGCCGCCATTTGAGGTGACTCCTCTCGGCCGGCACACGAATGAGCCTAAACTGGGGCCGCATGGACCCTGGTCCAACCCTGGGCGACCGGACCCTCATACAGGGTTCTGGTTCGTTTGGCAATGTATAGTGCTCGGCGCTCGCTATTTTCCCAACCTTTTTTTCGAGACCATAGTTATTCCGGGACAATACCACAAGACCGGTCGCCGTGAGCCAAGGATTTAAAGGTTGTCACAAGTCATGAGGCGAAACGTGTCGGGGTAAGTGGTTGCGAACTATACTATGCTTACCACACCTCTGCAAAAAAACGGTAATCTTTTTTGTAGCTTCAACAACATATCGTAGCTACTTCATCTTTTACATATTAATAGATGCATGTATCTCACACCTGATTCTGATTTTTATTCATTTGTTTCTCATCCCGTTCAATGTGGAGCGATGGGACCCACCTCTGCAAATTTTGGTCACACATTGTCACGACAGCAGCGTCGGTTTTGGCAGACGGATGAGTCGGCGGTGTTTCGGCAAATGTGGCAAAATGTGGCAAAATGTGTCAGACATTTTGCTGTCCGAAAAGGAGTTTGCCGAATCGGGTCACGTTTTGTCACCTCTCCATGGTCCTTGGAGAAATCTTTGTCTCCAACTTGATCGCCTTTGTCTATCGACCCCAAAACTTGTAGAGTCACTGCAGTAATGGATGGTAACATCACAGTAAAGTGAGGTTCAGTAGAAATGCTGGGATCGCTCAGATCTGGGGCTGTGGGCACACACTCTGGACCACCCCATCGCCTTTGTCGATTTTTCCCGACCGTAATTTTGCTCTGATCCTCATTATATTGTATGATCTCACATCTACACATGCTAGAGAATATAGGGTTTTTATTTTGAGAAGAAAGGGTGTCAGGAAAGTACTGATTCATTACGATCTTTCGGAATTTGCAGATGTGGGTACGTTTGCAGAGGTGTGGTAAGCATAGTAGTAAGGGTACTCAGTAGCGTATGAAGACGTAAGGAAGGTCAGGTAATGTAAGAAGAAAGCCACGAGGTGGGCTGCCGTAGCTGGGCTTAGGGCGTCTGCACAAATCGGGCCATGATAAGGGAGCCCCCGGCTCTTCGAGAAACTCGTGGACGGAGGCGCGCCAGGGGATGGGCATGTACTCCGAGTCCCTCTCACGGCGAATGTGGGTAGAGAAGGCAGTCATAGAACAAGTAAAGGAGTGTCGCCAGTTAGAAGACTACCGAGGATGTGAGTCGTGGAATGAGGTTATAGCCTTTTGAAGGAGACCGTTCCATAAGGGGTGATTAATGGCGGTAGCGTACTCGTCGACCTGATTGGGTCGACGTGGGTGCGCCGGCGCGCAGCCGCTTGCGGCGGTCTTGACTCAGTTGGTCGTCTTCTGATATTTTTACTGGCAACCGTCTACGACACCAGGAGTCGTTCTGTTCGCGGTTCTGTTCATCATATGGGGTGCGACACAGCAGCGCTACCTGGGTCGTCGTTTCCGTACTACCATCTCTCGCCCGACTGTGTCTGGAACCTTGCGACCACTCGCGGTGGTTTGGCTGTAGTGCTGGGTATCGCACTTATTCTAGTCGTTCGCTATTCGAGGAGCCCCTGGCGCCGAGTTCCCCCTGGTCCCCGCGGACTTCCTCTTATCGGAAATGCCCTTGAACTACAAGACAAGGTCTGGTTGTTCCAGAGTGATTGCAAGCAAAAATACGGTACGCTCTCCTTTTTTTACTGGAACGGTGTTCACGAGCTCATAATATCCTAGAGGATGCGATGTACCTAAGTGCTCTCGGCCAACCCATCCTCATCTTGAATAGTCTCAAGGCAGCTTCAGAGCTCCTCGATCGCCGCGCAAACATTTATTCTGGTCGCCCTCGCCTCATTATGGCTCAAGAAATCATTTCAGGCGGTCTGATGTTTGCCCTTCTCAACCCCGTAGATGAGTAAGTGTTGTAGTTGCCTCGTACAAATCCGAGCTAACTGTCTTGCCCGTAGCTACTGGCGCCGTGGGCGGCGCGCAGCTCACCAGGTCCTTACAAAGGGGGCGGTTCGCGATTATCTCAACGTTCTTCGTAAAGAAAGTGTACTTCTTGCTTCTGCGTTGCTTGCGATTCCTGGCGCTTTAGAGAAACACTTTCAACGCGCCGCGGCTTCTGCGACCATGACCATCCTATATGATTACCCTACCCTTGAAACCGAAAATGATAAAAATCTGAAAGAAATTCTAGCTTACGCCGAACGTCAGTCCACGAGGAGTGCTCCAGGAGCATATCTCGTCGAATTGTTCCCTTGGATGTTACACATCCCCGAAAGGTCCGCCCCAACTGAATATCGATTCGATATTTCTCTAGCTCAGTGGTATAACCCTGCCTCAGGTTCGCTAGGTGGAAGTATGAGGGAAACCGAGATTTCACGCGATTCAATAACTTGTTCGAGTCGCTCTTTAATCGTGTTCTGAGTGCTTTGGTGAGTACAGATCCGGAGATGATTGGTCGATATCGTCTGAACCAGTAAATTTATAGTCTGAGGGTTCCGAGCGACCAAGTATATGTGCGTCGCTCCTCAAAGGTTCTGAGCACAATCAGCTTTCTCATCAAGAAATGGCTTGGTTCGCCGGGACATTGTTGTATGTTCTTCTTTTATATCCTTGAGACTCACAGCTGAACCACCATTTCTGATAGCGTTGCTGGCGCTGAGACGACGTCCACGACAATGAGTTGGTGGGCACTCGCAATGATTGCACACCCGGAAGTGCAGAAGCGTGCACATATTGAGCTGGACACAGTCGTTGGCCGATCGCGCACCCCGACATCATCGGATGCTCCTAACCTTCCGTACATACAGGCGATGGTCAAAGAAGTCCTCCGATGGCGCCCCGCTCTCCCATTTTCGCTCCCACACTCCACGACAGAGGATGACTGGTACAATGGGATGTTTATCCCCAAGGGAACCATTTGCCTCACGAACCTCTTGCAATGTCACCGCGACCCATCTTATGGTGACGATGCTGCAAATTTCAGACCAGAGCGGTTTCTTGGCGCACATGACGAGATCCTTCCAGGTCCCGCGGAGACACGCGAAGAGGGACACAGTACATACGGGTTTGGGAAGCGGGCTTGCATGGGGAAGCATGTCGCCAACGAGTCGCTCTTCATCTACATAGCTATGTCGCTCTGGGCAGTGACCTTCGAACCGGCCCGTGATAAAGATGGAAATGAAGTTCCCTTTGATGCGGACGTGTTCGTGGATACCGGGATGACTTTGTACGTATATCACCCCTAAGCTGGATCGAGGCTGACTTTTGACTTGTGCTTCGTAGAAAGCCGGCCCCATATGAGTGCAAGATTACCCCTAGGTTTGGTGAAGTAGTTTCGATACTGGCAGCTGAGGAAGAGCTCCTGAAGACATAAAGTTGGGACGGCTGACGCGGAGTGAATCACGATAGGAGTTGTTTCGGACACTATATCTTCAAGTTCTGTTTTTTTGTTGGAAGCAAGACCAAGAGCAAGACTAACGGGAAAGTCATGATTTGCTCAGATCCCTTAGATGGCGTGTGCACGTGCAAAGGTCCAGACACGAAAGCAGTGCCGCCTGCGTGATGGCCTCATGATGGAATGGGGTCATTCCCATTTTTGTAATCTTATGAGTTAGACGGCTGGCGGCACAAATACTGTGGCACCGATGACTGGTGACCCGCTACATAAGTAGGCTATTCAACGCAGCGGTCAAAGGAAGTGTGACTGGGGGTGAGGGATAGATACGTGGAAAATTTACTCCTTGATCGCCGTGCCAACATTTATTCTGGTCGCCCTCGCCTCATCATGGCTCAGGAAATCATTTCAGGTGGTCTTATGTTTGCCCTTCTCAACCACGTAGATGAGTAAGTGTTGTAGATGCCTCGTACAAATCCGAGCTAACTGTCTTGCCCGTAGCCGCTGGCGCGGTAGCCGGAGGGCATCTTACCAGGCCCTTACAAAAGCGGCAGTTCGCGGTCATCACAACGTTCTTCGTAAAGAAAGTGTACTTATTGCTTCTGCCTTGCTTGCGAATCCTGGCGCTTTAGAGAAACACTTTCAACGCGCCGCCGCTTCTGCGATCATGTCCATCCTATGTGATTACCCTACCCTTGAAACCGAAGATGATGAAAATCTTAAGGAAACCGAGATTTCACCCGATTCAATAACTTATTCGAGTCGCTCTTTAATCGTGTTCTGAGTGCTTTGGTAGGTACAGATCCGGAGATGATTAGTCGATATCGTCTGAACCAGTAAATTTATAGTCTGAGGGTTCCGAGCGACCAAGTATATGTGCATCGCTCTTCAAAGGATCTGACCATAATCAGCTTTCTCGTCAAGAAATGGCTTGGTTCTCCGGGTTATTATTGTGTGTTCTTCCCTTATATATCCTCGAGACTCACCGCCGAACTACCATTTCTGATAGCGTTGCTGGCGCTGAGACGACGTCCACGATGATGAGTTGGTGGGCACTCGCAATGATTGCACACCCAGAAATGCAGAAGCGTGCACATATTGAGCTGGACACAGTTGTTGGCCGATCTCGCACCCCAATTTTTTTGGATGCTCCTAACCTTCCGTACATACAGGCGATGATCAAAGAAGTCCTCCGATGGCGCCCCGCTCTCCCATTTTCTCTCCCACACTCCACGACAGAGGATGACTGGTACAATGGGATGTTTATCCCCAAGGGAACCATTTACCTCACGAACCTCTTGCAATGTCACCGCGACCCATCTTATGGTGACGATGCTGCAAATTTCAGACCAGAGCGGTTTCTTGGCGCACATGACGAGATCCTTCCAGGTCCCGCGGAGACGCGCGAAGAGGGGCACAGCACATTCGGGTTTGAGAAGCGGGCTTGCCTGGGGAAACATGTCGCCAACGAGACGCTGCTCATCTACATAGCTACGGCTCTCTGGGCAGTGACCCTCGAACGGGCTCGTGATGATGGAAATGAAATGCCCATCGATGCGGACGTGTTCGTGGATACCGGGGTGACTTTGTACGTATACCACCCTTAAGCTGCGTCGAACCTGGCTGCTGACTATACCTCATAGAAGACCGCCCCCATATGAGTGCAAGATCACGCCTCGGTTTGGTGAGGTAGTTTCGATACTGGCAGCGGAGGAGGAGCTCCTGAAGACATGAGTTTGGGACGGCTAACTGAGCAGATCATAATGGAGTTGTTTCGGACAACGCACAGCTTGACAGCCGCACGATTACCTACGTACTGTAGGTAGTTTGGGGTCACTTTTTGTAACTCTATGAGCTGGACTGCTGGCTGCACAGAGGACGTGATCTCCGTGATGTGGACATTGGAACCCCCTTGCGGAGACAGTGCAGTGAATTTGTTGGAGATAGGACGTGATGATTATATTACAGTGTAGTACTCGGACACACTATCATGTATGGTGGGATGCAAAATCGATCAGAGTTGCAAAACACGGTTTTTTAAGAGATCGGAAATCTTTCAGCTTTGATCCTTCTGTGATACAATAGATATGTATTAACCCTCAACAAATCTCACAGGAAAAGGGGTTTATGGTGTGTCTTTCCCTTGCGATTTCATGATCACTGCGCCCAAAAGTGAGGACTCTGAAAAAAGTCATCTCGGCTGAATCTGTTATTGTACCAAATGGCCCGGAAACTTCAATATATGATGTAAATGTACTATTTAACCACCCTCTCAAATTTCATGTCATCCGGAGCACCCGCAACAAAGATACAAGCAAATCAGTGGATCTGTGCGAGTGAGCGTGACATCTCGTCGCTTGACTGTACCAAAATTGGAAGTCCGCTGTCTTGTCCGCTGTTCTCTGCCACTCCCTCCTGCAGAACGTGTCGCAACAGTTGGCTCCTCGGTCTTGTCCCCACAGTAGAATACCTTTGCATGGAAGGAAGTGCATGCCGTCACAACAGCCCCTCAGCCCTGAAGTCACCAAACTCATTCAGGAGGCATGAGCAGCGCCGGCAGAGGGACCCAAATGAGCCGTTCACAGGTGCGCTGGCAACAAAGACAAAAGGTGACCTTCAAGACATTGCGCAGGCCCTGGAACTCGCAATTAACGGCCAGAGGAAGGATCTTCTCACACGAATCAATTCCCATTTTGACGAAAATCCCCTTCTCCGTGAAAATCCCCGGTTCGCGGGCATTTTCTATCGATCACGTCGACGACCAGCTGAGGACCACTCGTCTCAAGACCTCCCTCCACCAACGCCCTCAGCCAGTTCCCCAGCGCCGCCCACCATGATATCCGCAGCTCTCCCCTACTTTGGTACAGCCCATGCCGCCATCGATGCTTCTTCAGTGGCCTCCACCCTGGCCTGCTCATCCTTATCTGCCGGTTGCCCCAATCCTACCACCACATGATTTCAGTTTTAATACATTCCGACTTGATAAAAATAAACTTTTTTTTAGTTACATGTCCACTAGTATACGTAGTTCACTTTTAATCAACGTTGCATCGACCTCAATGTCCCGCATCCCCCTTGCGCGTCCGATGCCGCACTTGCCACAATGCTGACATTTGCCGAAGCGGAGAATGAATCAGCCGAGTCATTTTTCGTGACGAAAGAGTGACCAAACGTTTGCAACTCCCAGATTTTGGGGTGGTCCTCTCCGGCTTGCCTCCGACTCATTCATCTTCCACTCTCTCCTCACATTGGAACTGGGCTGTATATTTGAGCAATTCTCGTATCTATTCCAAAAATCCGTTTTAATAAAGGTGAGGTCGATCAGCTATTCGCGATTTCCCGCAAATTTTGCAACTCTACCTAAGTATAGTACATTTTGTATTTAAAGTGTTCCAAGGCCAGGGCACAAACACGTCACGCATCACGAGTCCAATATCACAGGGTCCATCAGTATTGTCCACTTTTGGTCTTGCCGACGAACGCCAGACTCGTCTTTACTCTCTCACATCATCTACTAGTATCGCCTTACGTTCGATAAATGCACGTTCTTTCTGTATGCCATACAACTGCCGGTACTTATTGAAAGCCTTCGTTATGAACGTGGATGAGCCTTAGCATGGATCAAAAATGGATCAAAATGCATTGGGGAAGACGCTCGGCAGCCGTCCCATGTTTGGGTGGTTTACGATATGCACTCGTGGGATCGTTTCAGGGCCCAGAGCGTGCATGGACACTGGAGCATCAGTAACTCAAAAAAAAAAAAAATTCGGATGTTGTGATGGAATTAACATTAACTTGCTGACATGGCATCTACTCAATTATAGGCAAGCCAGTAAAATGCCGCTCTGGCGCTTCCTCAATCTTGCCGTCATTCTCCGATTTTTATCTCCGCTTGTCTCTCCACCTCGGCTTATTTATAACAAACCTTATCATTCCGCAGATGCTGCCGAGGAACTACGGAGGCGAGGAAGTATCTTTTGACATCAGAGCATCAGGGTTGCTGCGCACATAAATGGGAAATGTCGCTCTCTGATGTCTTTACTGGCAACCGTCCTTGACCCACGGTCACCCACCCGATGGGAAGAAATCCTTCTGTTGACGGTTCGGTTCATCTGGGATGCGACACAACGGCATTGCCTGGATCGTCGTTTCCGTATTATCATCTCTCGCCCGACTGTGTCTGGAACCTTGCGACCACCCGCGGTGGTTTGGCTGTAGTATTGGGTCTCGCACTTGTCATAGTCGTTCGCTACTTTAGGAGCCCCTGGCGCCGCGTTCCTCCTGGTCCCCGGGGTCTTCCTCTTATCGGAAATGCCCTTGAACTACAAGACAAGCTCTGGTTGTTTCACAGAGATTGCAAACAACAATACGGTCCGCTCTCCTTTTTCTGTTTTACTTGAATGATGTCCACGAGCTCACGATGTTCCAGAGCATATGATGTACTTAAATGCTCTCGGCCAACCCATTCTCGTCTTGAATAGTCTCAAGGCAGTTGCAGAGCTCTTTGATCGCCGTGGAAACATTTATTCTAGTCGCCCTCGCCTCATTATGGCTCAAGAAATCTGTGCAGGCAATCTTCTATTTCCCTTTCTCAGCCATGTAGATGAGTGAGTTTGTCGTTGCCTCGTACAAATGAGTTTCAACTGTCTTGCCCGTAGCCGCTGGCGCCGTGGCCGGCGGGCAGCTCACCAGGGCCTTACAAAAGCGGCCGTTCGCGGTTATCACAACGTTCTTCGTAAAGAAGGTATACTTCTTACCTCTGCCTTGCTAGCGGATCCTGGCGCTTCAGAAAAACACTTCCAACGCACCGCCACTTCTGCAACTATGTCCATCCTGTACGATTACCCTACCCTCAGAACCGAAGACAATAAAACCGTGAATGAGGTTATAGCTTACACCGAACGTATTTCCATGACGGCTGCTCCAGGAGCATATCTTGTCGAGTTATTCCCTTGGATGTTGCACATCCCTGAAAGGTCCGCCCCAATATTGATCCGCTGTTTCTCTGGCTCAGTGGTATGACCCTGCTTCAGGTTCGCTAGGTGGAAATATGAAGGAAATCGAGATTTCACGCGATTCAATAACATGTTTGAGTCACTTTTCAATCATGTTCTGAATGCTTTGGTAGGTACAGATCCGGAGACGATTGGTCAATATCCTCTGAACCAAGAAATTTATAGTCCGAGGGTTCCGAGCGACCAAGTATATGCGCATCGCTCCTCAAAGGTTCTGACCACAACCAGCTTTCTCATCAAGAAATGGCTTGGGTCGCTGGGGCATTATTGTGTGTTCTTCCATATCCCCGAGACTCCTCGCTGAATCTGAACCCCTTTCTGACAGTGGCGCTGGTGCTGATACGACGTCCACGACAATGAGTTGGTGGGCACTCGCAATGATTGCGCACCCAGAAGTGCAGAAGCGTGCACATATTGAGCTGGACGCCGTCGTCGGCCGATCCCGTGCCCCGACATTTTCGGATGCTCCCAACCTTCCGTACATACAAGTGATAGTCAAAGAAGTCCTTCGATGGCGCCCTGCTCTCCCATTTTCGCTCCCACACTCCACGACGGAGGATGACTGGTACAATGGGATGTTTATCCCCAAGGGAACCATTTGCCTCACGAACCTCTTGCAATGTCACCGCGACCCATCTTCTTATGGTGACGATGCTGCAAATTTCAGACCAGAGCGGTTTCTTGGCGCGAATGGTGAGATCATTCCGGGTCCTACGGAGACGCACGAAGAAGGCCACAGCACATACGGTATTGGGAAGCGGGCTTGCGTGGGGAAACACGTCGCCAACGAGTCGCTCTTCATCTACATAGCTACGGCGCTCTGGGCTTTGACCCTCGAACGGGTTCGTGATGAAGATGGAAATCAAGTTCCCCTTGATGTGGATGCGTTCGTGGATACCGGGATGTCGTTGTACGCATATTATTCCTAAACTGCGTCGAGCCTGATTGTTGACTTGTACCCCGTAGAAGGCCGGGCCCCTACAAGTGCAAGATAACGCCCCGGTTTGGTGAGGTAGTTTCGATCCTGGCAGCGGAGGAAGAGCTCTTGAAGACGTGAATCAGGGACGGCTGACGCGGAGCGTATAGAATTGTTTCGGATGGCTTAATGGCCTCACGATTCTCTACGTTGATGGATTGGGGTCAGTCTCATGTTTGTAATCCTATGAGCTGGACGGACAAAGGACATGATCTCCATGACGGTGTTGGCATATGATCGAAAGTGGCGATTGTGCCAGGTTACATTTCGAAAAGGCGAAGGATATCGCAAGTGCAGTGCCAATGGAGAGGTTGGTCCGAGCTCACGAAGGGGAAGGGCATCGTTTGGATCATGGGGCAGTCCTCCAGCGACTGCCTGAGCACTCTCGCGCGTCTATCCGAGAATATTGGAGAATGCAAGGGAAGGAGACAGACGGCTACGTACCAACCTCATTGAGCACAAACAGAAGCCGCTTTCTTTCTTTCTTTTGGATGGGCGCTTTTATTCCTGTATCTAGTTTCTTGTCTACGGGCAGACGTCTAGATACGGAGGAGGAACAAGTGCTAAGTAGCAGGAGATTTACCATCAGCCCTACTTAACTTACTGTAGCACTTACTTAGCGCGCGTGTCGCCGGGCCGGGGGGGACCGGTTGTGAGGGGAAAATGCATTTGCGCCTTGATTTGCGCACCCCCCCTGGTGTAGGGAATAGTGTGGGACTCAGACACAAGGCGCCCGCGGTTAGGCGCGGTGTGGTCTCCTACCCACTAAAACCTCACGAATATTGAGCCAGTTGGGGGGGCTCTGGGTGGCTCATGTCTTTCCAGGTGGTTTTGACTAGGTGTTCTGTTTTGGGGTCGCGTTTGATTTTCGTAGCTGTTATTTTGTCATTTATCAGTCTTCAGATTATTTGGGCTGGCCATCAGCACTCTATTTCCGTTGAGTGAGTGACCCTTTAGTGTACTGTATTGTCTTTAGTTCAGCCTGTGTCATTAATTTTCTCGCTTGCTGCCGTGCACTTGGTTGTGTTGAGTGTTGAGTTGGCTGACGTGTCTGTTTGGTAGTTATTTGGCTATATTGTGTGTCTGTTTGGTGGAGTTGGTCGTCGCGGTCGGTGCAACACGGGGGCGAATGTGCATCGAGCCCAGCCTGCTTGGGGTTGATACTGATGAAATTCTATGTGCTCTTACGGCTGTTACAGTTTTCTAGTTCAATGTGGGCATTTACTGCTGATTACTGTCTGTCTGGCTCAGTGGTTCTTGCAATTGTTCGCTAGGAGTATAGGATGGCCGTTTGTTGCAGTAGGTGTCTTCTATCAGGTAATGGTGCGAGTTCTGGTTCAGTTCTCTCATGGTATAACAGGGTGTGTCTATTGTGTTGTTGGGCCGTTGGTGTTCGGTGACTAGGATTCTGGACCAACCTTGCCCAGGTGTGGGAAAAACCGCCCTAGTGGTGGTTGCGGTTCAAGGAGTCTCTTCCAGAAGCTGGCCGGTCTATGCCGGAGCGACGAAGGAGCGGCGGCATAGAGCGTAATCTTTTGAGTGGAATGAACGGGGCGGCACGTGGACATTCCTCCTTTTCGTGCTGCCATCTGCCCACCCAAACTCCCGACTGGTTCAAGGAACCAGAACACTTTTATTTTCCCGCTCACCACGCCCAGTAATTGCCAGGATCGGTGATGAGTTTTCATCAGCTCGCTCCAGGAGGGTCATACCCGCCCTGTCGCGACCTCGCCTCGGAAATGTAAACCCCTCATCCCCGGTCGAGAAGCACTTCGTGCTTTCGCCCGATTCCTGTGCAGTCTGCTAATATTTTTTCTTGTCACTACTAAAGCTACTACTACATGTCCTGTACCATGCGCTGGTCCCCTTCCCTCCCGGCGCCATCCTGAACCGACCACGGAGAGCAAGGCAATGACTCGCAAAGACGCTTTCCCTCCGCCTCTTACATGATGCATGATGCTCGACCGGCTTTCCGCCGTCCCAAGCGCCGGTTCAGCGCTCAGATGCCATCATCGCTGTAAATTGATAATAATTTCGGCTATAATCGGGACAGATTATAAACCCTTCCCACATGCATGTCAGGCGTGTCTTCACCTTCAGCTCCCCGTACTGTATCCCTTATGAGAAGTGAATGTGCCAGAGCCGAGATCTGAGAGGCAAATGGCGAGCGCCGGTGAGCGCCGAGCGCTACTGTATGTATAGGCAAGCCAGGAAAATGGCGCTCCCCGTCATTCCCCGATTCGATCCATCGTTTCTGTCTCCGCCTACTGTAAGTTACCTCAACCACTTCGTTCCACGGATGCTGCCGAACAGATGCGGAAGCGAGGAATTATCATATGACATCAGAACATCAGGCCTCAGGCCCGGGGTTGCTGCACACATAAATGAGCAAGGTCGCCATCTTCCAGTAATGTCTTTACTGGCAACCGTCTTCGACCAACGCGATGGGAAGACATCCTTTTGTTGGCGATTCGGTTCATCCGGGATGCGACACAACGGCATTGCCTGGATCGTCGATTCCGTATTATCTCTCGCCCGACTGTGTCTGGGAGCTCCCGACGACCCGCGGTGGTTTGGCTGTAGCACTGGGTCTCGCACTTATTATAGTCGTTCGCTCCTTTAGGAGCCCCTGGCGCCGTGTTTCCTCCTGGTCCCCGGGGACTTCCTCTCATTTGAAATGCTCTTCAACTGCGAGACAAGGTCTAGTTGTTTCACAGAGATTACAAGAAAAAATACGGTCCGCTCCCCCTTTTTTTGCTATTCACAAGCTCACGGCATTCTAGAGAGTTTGATGTACTCAAGTGCTCTCGGCCAACCCATTCTCGTCTTGAATAGTCTCAAGGCAACTTCAGAGCTCCTCGATCGCCGTGGAACCATTTATTCTGCTCGCCCTCGCCTCATCATGGCTCAACAAATCATTTCAGGCGGTCTTCTATTTGCCTTTTGCAGCGTAGATGAGTGAGTTCTGTAGTTGTCTCGTACAAATCAGTTCCAAATGTCTTGCCTGTAGCCGCTGGCGCCATAGTCGGCGGGCAGCTCACCAGAGTCTTACAAAAGCAGCAGTTCGCAATTATCACAGCATCCTACGTAAAGGTGTACTTCTTACGTCTGCGTTGCTCGCGGATCCTCGTGCTTTGGAGAAACACTTTAAACGCACCACCGCTTCAACGATGATGTCCATCCTATACGATTACCCCACCCTTAGAAGCGAAAATGAGAAGTCCGTAAAGGAGGCTTTTGCTCATGCCGATCGTATGTCTGAGTCGATTGATCCCGGAGCATATTTCGTCGAGTTGCTCCCTTGGATGCTACACACCCCTGAAAGGTCCGCCCCAATATCGTTCCCCTGTTTCTCTGGCTCAGTGGTATGACCCTGCCTCAGGTTCGCTAGGTGGAAATATGAAGGAAATTGGGATTTCACCCGATTCAATACTTTGTTCGAGTCACTCTTTAATCGTGTTCTGAGTGCTTTGGTATGTATAGATGTGGAGACGATTAGTCGATGTCCTCTGAACCAGTAAATTTATAGTCTGAGGGTTCCGAGCGACCAAGTATATGTGCATCGGTCTTCGAAGGCTCTAGCCACAATCAACTTTCTCGTCAAGAGATGGCTTGGCTCGCTGGGGCATTATTATCTGTTCTTCCCTTATATCCTTGAGACTCACGGCTGAGCCACTATTTCTAATAGCGTTGCTGGCGCTGAGACGACGTCTACGACGATGAGTTGGTGGACACTGGCACTCGCAATGATTGTACACCCAGAAGTGCAGAAGCGTGCACATATTGAGCTGGTCACAGTCGTTGGCCGATCGCGCACCCCGACATTGTCCGATGCTCCCAACCTTCCGTACATACAAGCAATTGTCAGGGAAATTCTGCGATGGCGCCCCTCTCTCCCACTTTCGCTCCCACACTCCACGACAGAGGATGACTGGTACAATGGGATGTTTATCCCCAAGGGAACCATTTGCCTCCCGAATCTCTTTCAATTTAACCGCGACCCATCTTATGGTGACGATGCTGCGAATTTCAGACCAGAACGGTTTCTTGACGCGCATGACGAGATCCTTCCGGGTCCCGCGGAGACGCGCGAAGACGGGCATGGCGCATATGGCATTGGGAAGCGGGCTTGCGTGGGGAAACACATCGCCAACGAGTCGCTATTTATCTACATAGCCACGGCGCTCTGGGCATTGACCCTCGAACAGGTTCGTGATGAAGATGGAAATGGAGTTCCCCTTGATGTGGACAAGTTCGTGGATACCGGATAACTATGTACGCACATCATCCCTAAATTACGCCGAGCCTGATTGTTGATTTGTACCTCGTAGAAGGCCGGGCCCATACGAGTGCAAGATAACTCCTCGGTTTGGCGAGGTAGTTTCGATACTGGCAGCGGAGAAGGAGCTCCTGAAGACATGAATTGGGACGGCTAACGTGGAGTAGATCACAAAAGAGTTGTTTCGGACAGTACGGAGCTTGATGGCCGCGCGATTCCCCCCGTAGATGGATTGGGGTCATTTCCATTTGTAATCCTATGAGCTGGACGGCTAGCAGCACAAGGGACATGATCTTCGTGACGGAGTCGGCGTACGGCCACCGCGTACTACCGACAGTGGCAATTGTGCTAAGTGCGGATCTTAGTCTTGCCGACGAACGCAGACACGCTAAGGCAGCGCCCTTGCTTTAAAATGCGAGCATTTCCATAGTCTAAGGTGCCGTGCATGCGATATATCACCAATTGTAAGGACAGCTGGGAAATAGGGGAACGATGGGGCGATCTTATTTGAACCACAAAAGTTGCGACGAAGTGTTGTAACATGACGGTCTTGCAGCGTTAGACGGCGTCTAGGAAGCTGGCAAACACGACCACGCGTGCACTCAGTCACAAGAGAAAAGACTCGATTCGGATGGTAATCTACCTGGCAAACACGACCACGTGTATACTACGAGTCCGTTAGCGTTACAATAATAAGTCGGGATAAAAGGTAGCCTACCTCAGTCACAAGAGAAAAGAAAAAGACTGAGGCGCATACACGGTAGACTACAACCTTAAGAATGAAAATGGTACTTTACAGTTAATTAAGCCCCTCGGGGCGCACATCGGGAATGTGTCTGTCCAAAAACGAAATTACAGTATTCCGAGTCTTAGGCACGGTCCACGCTACCGGCGGTTGACTCGTCCAACACGAAGACCAAAAGTCACAGTTTGGACCTTGGTTTGGACAATCAGCAGGATCAATCAAGGTATGCAGCAGCAGCGTGGTCTTAGCAGTGCCCGGGTGCCCGGGCCGGTACGAGTCCGACTGTGACCAAAGTTCACTCACTACCAAGGCTTGCTTGCCATCCCTTGGGTCCTATCGACGAATCTGTTGTATCTCATGCTCATAGCATCACAGTAATGTTATGTCCTAGGGATATTTCGGTGGCAACTACCATCTGTCAGCACACGAGGCGTCTCCTTTGGGCATCCACTCGTAATCGCGTAATCCATCATGATATGCTGTGGCGAAACAGCGCCCGCCCCCCCGCTTGCCATCTTCTATCCCTAACCATCCATCCAACTCAAGCTTGGTTCAATTATCCAATTTATCCCCATGTCTGATGCTCAAGTTCCACATACCACCACCTCTTCCACAAGCTTTGATGCGATCTTCAGCGTTGCTTTGGAAGCGTACAAAAAGCAGACAAAGAAAGACATTACTTCGCATCCCCTAGCCGCCCAGTTGAAGTCCTGCGACACTCCCCGTGCCATTCTAGAAGTTCTTCGATCCCAAGTGCAAGTGTTTGATCAAACTCAGGGCTCAGGTGACGAAATGTTGACAAGGTGGCTCGATCCAACTGTCAATGTCTTGTTCGCATTCTCTGTAACTTTTAACAACGTCATTGGGCTGGTCAATTGCAAGAGTTTGAGTCGCTTAGGTTCTATCTTCTGATGCGTATGATTATAGGTATTCCCACCTGCGAATGCGGTGTTCGCTGGAATTGGTATCCTCCTCCAAGTGAGCATATTCCTTGACTCGGCGTTTGGGTCCTTGTGACATATATCTTAGGCTGTCAAGGACGTTCGTTCTAGCCGAGACGCTCTGGTCGACCTCTTGGCCGTATCGAATACTTTTTTAAGCGGCTCGAGGCGTATTTAGAAATTCGACCAACCGCGGCCATGACGGACATCATCATTAAGATCATGGTTGAGGTTCTCTCGATTCTTGGGATCGTGACGAAGGAAATCGGACAGGGGCGAATGAGTATGTGTTTCCCTGTTGATCTATTTCCAAAAATCGACCTTTATCTAGAGAAGTATCTCAAGAGACTGGTCGGAAGGAGGGACATAGAGGATGCGTTACAGAGGTTAGATAGATTGACGCAAGAGGAGGCTCGTATGGCGGAAGCAGAAACCTTAAAAATTACTCGCGGCGTTGACAACAAGGTGAAGGACGTGGACAAAAAGGTGGAGGGCGTCGATGAGAGGGTTCAGAGCGTCGATATGAAGGTAGAGGGCGTCGATAATAAGGTGGAGAGCGTCGGCAACAAAGTACAACGCGTTAGCGACGGGGTGACGAAAGTTGATGACAGGGTGCAAAGCGTAGACGACAAAGTTGGCACAGTCATTGAAGGTGGGTTATGCCAGTGTTATGCCCTGTGAGACGGCCCATCATTTTTTGACCCTTTTACTCGATTAGGTGGAAAGGAGACAAGGACAGCAATTCAACAGGTGGCGAATCAAGTCACCGAGATAAATCGTTCGTTATCTCTTCACCTCACTGCCTCCGACCACGAAAGGGTTAACCTCACTGGCACCTATAGGGAATTGGTTACGCAAGAACCTTCGAAAATGGATCACTCCCCCAGATCCATCTGTGAATTACAACACCGCGCGCAGTGCCTACCACACAGGTACCGCGGTGTGGTGTACCGAAGGCACAACCTTCTCCGATTGGAAAGCGTCTGGTTCTTTGTTGTGGATTCACGGAAAACGTACATTCTCCATTACCCTCAGAGTCTGGGTCTAGATTACGCTAACTCCCTCCTGGTTTCATAGCCGGCTCCGGGAAGAGTATTCTCAGGTGCGTTATTCCCCGGCGCGTTGCATCCGTACTGAACTTATATTATGAACAAGTTCTGTGATTATTCGGGACATCAAAACTATGACCAACGCCGGCTTGGCCTGCATGGCCTATTTCTATTTTGATTTCAAGGACAAAGGGAAACAGGACTCCCATGCATTGTTATCGTCACTCCTTGTCCAGCTATCTGATCAATCCGATCAATTCTGTGACGTCCTTCTCGGGTTATACTCGGCACATCAAGACGGGTCAGAACAACCCACTGACGACTCACTTAGGCAATGTTTCAAGGATATGCTTACGGTCGCGAGACAAATGCCCATCTATCTCGTCGTGGATGCTCTCGACGAGTGTCCGAACAGTTCCGGCATACCATCTTCCCGTGAACAGGTGCTGGAACTTGTGAATGAACTTGTCGAGCTTCGCCACCCAAGTCTACATCTATGCGTCACGAGTCGCCCTGAGTTCGACATCTTTACTGCCCTCGAGCCTTTGGCAACCCAACAAGTATCCCTCCACGACGAAAGCGGGCAAAAGCAAGACATTGCCGAATATGTTAGCTCAGTCGTTCGCTCAGACAGACGGATGAAGAGATGGAGAAACGAGGATCAGAATGCGGTCGTTGAGAAGCTCACAGAAAAAGCCGATGGAATGTAAGGGCATCTTCAAATGCTCTACGATCGTCTCGCCGTCTCATGCTATCTCACAGGTTCCGATGGGTTTTCTGTCAATTGGAGGTTCTGCGGCATTGTTTCCCGACCAGTGTACGCCGCGTCATCGAGGAACTGCCCGAGTCACTGGACGAGACATACGAGCACATCCTGAAGGGCATCAAAAAGGCGAATCGCGAACTCGCCTTTCGACTTTTACAATGTCTCACGGTGGCCGTTCGGCCACTCCGGGTCGAGGAGCTCGCAGAAGTGCTGGCAGTTGACTTCTCCGCGGGAGGCATTCCGAAATTGAACGCGGATTGGCGCTGGGAAGACCAAGAAGAAGCGGTGCTGTCAGCCTGTTCCAGTTTGGTGACCGTAAACATCGACGGCGGCGGCGGCCGGGTTGTTCAGTTCTCCCACTTCTCGGTAAAAGAATTTCTGACGTCGGATCGCCTCGCGGATTCAATTGAAGATGTCTCCGAGTTTCATATTCCCCTCCAGCCCGCCCATGCGATCCTTGCCCAAGCTTGTCTTGGCGTCTTACTCCGCCTGAACGTCGATACTATCGAGACCATTCCTCTTGTTCAATATGCCGCAAGACATTGGGTCGAGCACGCCCAGTTCGAAAATGTGGAATCACGTGTGAAGGATGCCATGGATTATTTCTTTGACATGGACAAACCGCACTTTTCCACATGGGTCCATATACACGACGTAGACGACATCTGGGAAGGTATTCCCAAAAATCGCGGGGATGAGCTTACTTTAGCAGCTCCCTCATACTACGCCGCACTCTGTGGATTCCATGGTCTAGTAGAACGCCTCATAGTCAAGCACCCACAACACGTGAATACTAGGGGTGGTCTCCGTGGTACTCCTCTGCATGCGTCGCTGTTCAGGGGACACTTCGAGGTCGCCAAGTTCCTGATTGGGTATGGTGCTGACGTAAATGCCCATGGTGTAGCCGGCTGGACCCCACTGCACATTGTCTATGGATCCTCAGACTTCGGGAGGTGGTTACTTGACCATGGTGCAGACGTGAACTCCCGGCAAGAGAACGGCTGGACTCCTCTCCATTTGGCAGCATTCGACGGGAACCTCGGATTTTCTCGGTTATTACTTGGGTACAACGCGGAGGTCAACGTCTGGGATGACTACGGACGTACCCCATTGCAATTTGCGTCGGACAAAGGGCACCTTGACGTCGTGCAGGCATTACTTGGCTGCGATATGCATGCGCATGCGCGCGATAACACCGGGGGAGGTCTACTGCGTTTGACAACAGCCGAGAAACACCCCGAGGTTGTTGGGTTACTGCCCAAGCTCGATGTGGAGATCGATGTCCAAGATTACGGCGGATGGTCCCCATTATGCCAGGCGGTAGTGAGCGGACATGCTGACATTGTGCGGTTGTTGCTGGATCACAATGCCAACGTGCATGTGCACGACGTCTCAGGGAGGACCCCGCTGCATCTGGCAGTAGCCGGAGACGACCTTGAGATCGTTCGGACGCTCCTCGAATATCAGGCCGACGCCAATGCTCCGAACGACGAGGGATCTACGCCAATCCACAAGGCATCAAATGAAGGACAGCTCGAACTTGTACAGTTATTGTTGGATCACGGCGCGGATGTGCAAGTGCGCGACGACACCGGACAGACACCACTGCATCTGGCAGCGGCCAGCGGGCATCTCAAGGTTTCCCGGATACTTCTTCAGTATAAAGCGGAGGTAAATGCGCGGAACGACGAGGGACATACCCCGTTTCACCTAGCATCGAGAGACGGGTCCTCAGACATGGTACAACTTCTACTGGACCTCGATGTGGACGTGCATGTACGCGACAAGACCGGAAAAAACCCCACTGCATTTGGCAGCGGCCAACGGGGGAATGGAGGTTATTCGGGTGCTACTCGAGCACAAGGCGGAGGTCAACGCCCGGAGTGACGAGGGGATTACGCCATTACACGAAGCATCAGCGAAAGGACGCCTTCACGTTTTGCAGCTATTGCTGGACCACGGAGCAGATGCGGACGCGCGCAACAGCAACGGGAAGTCTCCATACGACGTATCCTGGTTTGGGAGACGGCGGCAAATTGGCCAATTGCTGTCCAAGTACGCCTCTAAATAGGATGGAGGAGGCATGGTATTACTTCTTCACTGTATGTTATGGCCACAAATGGAAACACCTCCAACATCCGTATTACTGTAACTGTTCTTTTTGAAAACCGCTGTATCGTATCTACTCGCTCCTCGTTTTCTTGTCACCCTTTTTTCTCTTCTTGCTCACTCTCGTCCTTGTGACCCTTGACCTTCTGTTCTTTCACGTCCTGAAGATCTACCCGCCCTTAAATGAATATTAAATTCCCTGCCTCCGTGTGCTGTTCCCCTCGCCCAAGCGGCCCGACTAACCAGGTTACCCAGCCGATACGGCCCCGATTGAAGTTTCCTACGTATGCCCTCGACGACGACAACGGGTGGCACGTGCCCAACTCTTAGCCCCACGCAATCCCGACAATGACGACGACGAGTCCTGCTGATAGCTGATACGCCCCCGGTGCGTCTTCTTACGATGACAGATGTTGCAGTCGTTCTTACCCTTTCCGCTCTCTGATCCCCCGATGCCTCCGTGGCTTCACGCTTCCGCTCATGGATGGGTCACACGACTCGTATCGCTGAACAGTATCACCAGAATTCGAGGATGTCCTCTGGGGTGACGACCCTCCCTCACTTCGTGAGTCGAAGTTTCTCATCACCCTCCTCCTCTCCAATATAGAGTGACAGACTCTATCTATTCTTTTCCATGACCCTCCTTTACTGCCCTCTCCTCTCCCATCGTTGAGCGTCTGCCATCACACCCACCCTCCGAAAGGACAACACACGCGTTGGAAGGCCTTCGCGAGACGAACTCGTGGCGTTCCACGCCCCGCTAAGTCGGGCCGCAATAAGGTATGTCTCGTGTTTTTCACCCTCTTCCTCCTTACCTCAACTCCGACACCATCTTTGGAAGACTTCCCTTCCCCACCACCTACCCCGCCCTCACTGTCTTCTTCTACCTTCCCCATCACACCGACTCCTTCATCGACAATTGTAGACACAACGTTTCCAAGCCCTACAGAGGAAGCCGACGTGGTTCCTCCCAGCGCATTACCCAGCGCATATAGAAGCACGGGCGAACGATTCCTGTGACTTGGCACGGTTTGGCACCAAGTCACAAAATCGATCGATCGATGCAACTTCGGTGTTATTATAGTTCAATCCGTAATTAAACAGGCACATAGCGCTTCTCAGTAGTTCGCTTGGATATCCTTTACTTGATAAAGGCTTGCGTTCTGCCACTGAGTCCCGACCCGAGTTAGGCAAAAGCAGGAAAAATGATTGGACACTACGGCACAACGCAACAAGTTGCGGCAGCGCATGGATGTTTCTGTGTTCAACAGCATTTGTTACTATTCGACTCTGGCAATGAAGCCCTAGTTCGGATAGTCTGTAGTGCCCAACTTGACAGGCCATACCAATCATGTTCTCGATGTGCGTCTTTCCTACCCCCATTACTCCTGTTCGCCTCTCTAATTCTGCGACGATAGTACTGGTATCATTCCCTCATCGCGATGTACGCCAGCGCCGTGCCAGTGGGTGATCACTGTCGAGCGTTAAGCACTTCTTGACCTCTCTTACGCTTTCTGCGGATCCCGTCAAGCGACGCAGGAGTCGCGGAAGGGGCTGAGATGTTGCTCGTGCGGTCAATCGGGCAGACGGTCGTCAAGCGAGACGCACGACACAAACCGTAATGGAGTGAGAATGGACTTCCATCTGGGCTGTTGGTTCAGAGGAGATTGAGGCCCGGGCCCGGGTCACAGTAAAGTAAAGGCTGAGCTACTGTGATTTTTGACACCTTCCTTTTTTGGGACATGACACTGCGGAAAAGTCGTACCGTACATAAAAGTCAGCTCAGGTTAGCATTGGGGATTTGTTTTCTCTGTATTCCGTGGGAAAAAGCTGGCGTGAAATTGTTCAAACCTCTGTTGTGGAAACGAAACGGGTCTATCTATTTGGAAACTAGTGTAATACGGTGCGACAGATATTTCGACGAGTCTAAGTTATTATGGCAACTTGGACATTATTTAACAAATCTGGTTCAGTCCCATACATATAATCAGCACCGGGTGTCTAAGCAGTGGGTTTAGACATCATTGGCGTTTTTCCTGAAGACCTCGGGAACAAAGTCACGATCCTGTGCTTCTGAATTTCTGGTCCCTCCGTCCCGAAGTATCTCTGCGACTCGAACGACCAACAGTCGTGCCCACGCATCCAGCGAGCTACTCCCTCGACGAAGGCGGTGGCATCAGGATCCAAATCGGGACCCCACGAAGGTAAGTTCCGCTGTTGCTCTAGGAGCTTGTCGAACATCTCTCCGTTGTATTTCATGAACCAGTCCAGCGCCCCGTTCAAGTCCACACCTTCTTCCTTCATGACGACAGTGAGGAGGTTGCTCGCTTCGTGTCCCATCGCAGCTTGCTCGATGTTATAAGAATATAAATCCTAGTTCAGGTTCCGTGAGGTCAGCCTACCCCACACACGGCGAGGAGCGGTACTAGATACGCACGTTTGTGAGCATAAGGGGATACACGGTCAGGTCAACGAAATTCTTCATCGCAGGATGCTCATGACCTCATCAGGAATGTCCCAGGCCTAGCTCTGCGGGAAAGAGCGAACAACATACGCCCGAGGCCCGCACCCTGAGCTCAAGATAGTCTGTGATGCCACGGATGCGCCCTTTGCCTCGGTCGACGGCCTCTTCAACTACTCCGTAGACATATGTTTCGAATAATTTGATGAATCGTCTCTGAGCCGGTTCACTTGAATGTTTGATCGCATGTAGCCAGAATCTATAAATATACTCAGTGCAAGCACTGGAAGACTCGGAGAACTCGAATGTAGACTCACTGCTTTGTCACTTCCCCGGGTTTCGGCTCGCCTTGTGGACGCTCCTTGTGAGGGTTCCTAAAAGCGTCCATGACCGCATCTGCGCAGGCACGAACTCCATCTTCCTCGAGTTTGTCGGTGCACTCGTCGAAAAAGAAAAATAGTGCCATCAATTCACAGGCGATGAGGAGACACTCTGGTAGGAACTTGTCAGGATATCCCCGCTGACCCGCAGAACGTGGGCAGCAAACCTTGTCTAGCAAAGGATATCCCAGCGATCCGAGAAGCGCTATATGCCTGTTTAGTTACGAATTAAACTGGTAATAAGTACCCACTCACCGAAATTGCATTGGTCGAACGACCTCTGTGACCTGGCATCAAGAGCCTCGAACGCGTGGACCCACTCGTCGAACTGTGGTTTTATTTCTTCGTAGTGTTTGTTCACGACCCTGGGCCAGGGCCACTGAGCGAGCAAGTCAGGGAGGCGAAATTGACGAATCTCTGACATAGTTTAGATGAGGAAGTGAGCGTTCGAAGGAGGCTACTGAACTGTATCGGTGGGAAGTAGAGACTTATATACTCCAGGTGGACATACACCACAAAGTTCAAGTCTCCGAACAGTACCGAACACAACGCGGGCGTTGTATGCACCCGTTTGCCGCCATGTGTCTGTGACAGCCAAGTCCTGCGTGTCAGGATCCGAGATGACCCCGCTCCGGGAGCGAGCAAGCAAGAGAACGTAGTGGTGTAGCATACGCGCTCCTTGTCGACTATTCGCTTCTCTTTTTTAGAGAGGGTTCGGAAACTACCTAATACCAAATAAGTGCGGTGGACAGGTAAGTGCGGTGGACAGGTAAGTGCGACGGACAGGTAAGTGCGGCGGCTGCGTACCCCCTATCTAGCTCGCATGTAGCGGGCCGAAGCTCGGTTAAAACCCTCTGTGGATATCCACACATCCATTTGGGCGGTAGTTCCCATTCCCGGCTGAGGGCGGTGATGTGCTTCATGGCACCGCTTCTTCTAATCTTGGTAGCAGTTATCTTGTCGTTTGTCATCCCGTTGATCACTTGTAGCCATTGATTCTTGATCTCTTGCCGGAGGGGAGTGAGTCTTGTCATAGTCCTCTCGCATCTCAGGCCTCAGGATCCAGATTAGGTACGCTAGTGGTACTGTACGCTGATTCAGATATTAGGATGTGTGACGGCCGGTTTGGGCCGGAGAGGTTGGTTCGGTTTCGCTCCGCCGGCGTTTGATTTCGCCGGGTCTGGTTTTCCGAAATTGCTATGGCGGGCGCGCATCTGACTAGATCTGACCACAGTATTCGCTTCATGCGCGCTACACTGGGTGAAGACCCGATACGATACGAGCAATGTGCCGTCTATGTGTGATATCGACCAGCGTGTTGGGTGAGAGACGTGCCAGTGTGATGCCGAATGAGGGCTCTTTCCTTTTTAAAACATGCGGTGGTCACCGTCAAGGCCACCGTCGTCGTTGCTGGGTCGCGGTTGTCCTCATCGTTGCTCCCACCCGGACCGCCGCCACCCCGCGATCGTCGTGGTCATCCGCTATCGTATCGTCCTCGCCGTTGCTGGCGTCGTGGTCATCCTTACTGTCACTGCCGCCGTGGCTGTCCTTTCCGTCGCCGCCGTCGTGGCCGTCATCGCCGTTTCCAGTGTTGTAGGTGTGTGGGTGTCGCCGCCGTCGTCATCGTCGTGCCAGTGGCCGCCTTGTTGTAGTAGTCGTAGTTGTTGCGTTACCGTTGCTGCTACGGCCATTGTCGTGGTTGGGGCCGCATTTCATCTTGCGTTCGTGGAGCGTCCCAGTGGCAACGCAGTGCCAGACGGTGGTCGGGGTCGGGGTCAGAGCAGCTGCGTCGTCGTGATTGAGGTCATACGCGGCACACGTTGGAGTCGATACATGCGAAGCGACTCTGGTACCATCAGGGTTGGGCGCGGCAGAGTCCCCCCACGACAACAAAACGGCGTACACCACGGCGCCTAATAAGGCGCCCGGCGTAGCTCGTCGGCTTCAGCTACGTGAAGGTGCGTGCTAGCGCCGGTGTGTGCTTTGCAGGTTGTGCTCGCAGCAGTAGGAGAGCAGCTTGCACAGTAGATCATAGTAAGTTACGTAACTTACAAAACAAGTCACAGATTGGTCCGATCGTGGGAAGTTATTCCCATTTCTGAGAACGGTTCAGGCAGTGTTCAGGCTCGGACCCGAGCCAGCCAAGATGCGAACGCGCAAGCCCTCCGCAAATGGAGCGACAAGTTGAGTTGCCCTACAACGCATTGACGCCCATTGTAAGTCAACCCCACTACACAGCCGCCTGGCACCACACCACGCGCGGCCGTAGCCACCCGTAGTACCTCATCACACAGGCCGGCCACGGGAAAAAGATGAGTGGTATCCATTCAGACCTACGTGCTGACACCGATTACAGGTTACTCTGCCAATTGCCACCACCACCGACATCCGCCTCCCACGTAGACCTCCACGCCACTTCCACCACCACACCACCTGGGGGAGCCCCGCGTGCCCACAACGACTCGGCCGCAGGGCGGAGAGCGCTATCGCAGGCCGCAAGCGACGATTATGCAAGGCGACATCGACGCAGAAGACGACGACGGCAGCGAAGCGACGGCAACACGACGACGACGACGACGACGACTATATCCCGGCAAGCGACTACATCGTCAAAGCTAGTTGGTGAGTCCGTACCCGTCCCCCCAGCTGACAGCCATTCCTCTTTTACAAACTGGATGTACACAGGACATCGTAGGCGGTGTCACCCAAGGTGAGAGTTCAACCTTACAACGTGCTAACATTGATTGCATGCCTACATAGCTGCTCTGGAACTCAACCCATCGTCGTCAACATCACTGCTGGTATACCCACAATGACCGCAACAGACTACGATGACTGTGCGGCGACGACGAAGGGACAAAGACGACTGCAACTAAGACAGCGGTGACGACGCGTCGACGACGACGAGGTGATGACAACAGCAACAACTGCAGCCGGAACGAGGTGGTTACGACGACGACCGCGATAACGGCGACAACGAAGCGATCTTTTGTGGACTCAAGAGCAACCTACGGGCCACCTGATGGACCTGAGGGTCAATTTGGTTCTCAAAGATCAACAGTAGCGTCGCTCCTGTAATATTTACACAGAATAAGTACTTCCTTTTGGGCTCTTTTGAATGATCTTTTCAGTGACACTTTCGGTATCTTTTACCAAGGTATACACTTCTAGCTGAGCTTAGAAAGGTGTTTTACCCTTCCAGCGGCCCTTCGGAAGTTTCAGGTCTTGCCTTACAAAAGGGCTCCACAGCCGGCTTACAATTTTACTGATGGTCAAGGTCTCCTGCTCGGAAGAAGTGAACGAAACCATTCACGCCGAGAACCCGAAGAAATCAAAATCGAAGATGCCTCAATACGATAACGTCAATGATCGAACGTAGCTACATAGCCGTAATAAGAATTGTACTTTCCCACATCTCCCAACTACTTCGTCTCACCCTCCTGTAAGTTGCGATGACAGTCTCGAAAATGAAGGGACGACGCCATTTCTATCTGACTAATAGTTTGACATCGCATTAAGAGATACGAAGAGTTTATCCCTTGGTGTATCCCACTGTAATCTAATTAGCACCCAGGCCACAACCCCAGTGACAAAGAACTGACGACTCCACGAGTATCCGAAGCTGCGCCAGATCAAATCTATCATAATTCGAACCCCAAGTCGTTGGGCACAAGCACGAAACATGGGCTGTAGTATCCTCGTTCCCAGATATCGATAGAGAGGGTGCAGTCGGTTCGGTAGAGATTATGCTGAGTCTAATGGAAGGTACTTCGATTCTCGACATACTGTGGCAACTGAATAACTGAATATATCAAGATGAATCATCGCACAGGCGCGTATAACGCGTAACGAGCGACACCATCGTCTTCATTAGTTAATGCAGCAGTCCCTGAATTTAAGACTATGCTACAGAACACAGGCTTACAAAGTGGGAAAAGGATAGAGAATAGATGCCCGCAGAATGCACGCCACCGGTAACATTCAAGACAAGGCACTCCGAGTCGCCGTTATCAAGTCCTCTGCAATCTTGTCTCTTGGGGTAATAGAACACTCAAACTCCGGCAACCAACTGGATTTTACTAGATCAGCTACGAACAGGCTCATGTCATAGGTTACTCACATGGCAATATCGGGTTCGACCGTATCGTAGGGAGGCGGATAGACCGGAATATCGTTCCCGTCCTTGTCCTTGGCATGTGTCACGTTGAACACGGACAACATTGACGCCGTCTGGACGAAGAGTACCGTGTCGACGAAGTGGCGCCCAGGGCAATGCCGCCTGCCCGCACCAAACGCCAGCGGGATCAATGGATCGTCGCAGAAGTTTCCGTCCTTGTCGAGGAATCGTTCGGGTTTGAATGCCTCTGGGTCGGGATATAGCTCCGGGTCGTGTAGGACACCCCTGTCAATCCATTTCAGAACCTTCATTGACAGAAACTGTGCCATATGCATATCACGCACCATGCGTTGGCTATAACCATAGCACCTACAAAGTGAAGGATGTCGATCATTTCAACCAACATTGATGGATGCTCACAAACCTTTTGGAATAAAGTAGCCCCTATAGAAGTCATCCTCGGTTGGCGCGTGGGGAACAGCTCCATCCAGGTGTTAGTACATGGCGCTATTGACGAAAGCGAGGAACTCGCACCCATTGGCGCCACTATATGCCACCTCATTATTTCTTTGGTCATTGCATCTATGTACGGAAGACGCGGCCTGTCCTCGTACGTTGGCAGCCTATCTCTTGAGAGGACTGAGTCAAGTTCTGCTTGCGCTCGTTTCTGAACCTCTGGATAAAGGACAAGCGCGAGGAAAAGTGAAGACATAGCGGCAACGGTCCTGAAAGTCGCGCGTCAGCCAAGAAACGCTACTGGAACAGGGAGAACACATGCGGTATCTGCACCGGCTGATGCTCAACGTAAGCGCTACATATATTCGTAGATGACACGGGGAATTACCTTGGAACAGAGACCCTAGAACGTCTTTGATATCTTCCTCCGCACGTGCATGTTCCGCGCCACTCAGAAGGTCTACATCTTGGAGATATTCACTTGCTATAGATGGTATCCCGGTGCCGTCACGCTGGCGATCCATGAGTCGAGATACAATGCCAGAGTGTTACCCAATTCGTACCAGTGCCTTTCCTCACATAGTTCAAAGGCTCGTCTTTCATCCTCCGCACCAGCTGCCTAGATTCGCTCGCCAGTGGCTCATACTTGAACAAAGGGACCCACGAAGGGAGGCGTTTGACTGAAAATAGCCGTAAGATACTCAAATGATAGTAGGGGATGAAGGGACCGCACGAATTGGGAAGTGATTTACTAATGCTGTTCCGGGTGCAAAGAACTGTTTCATGATGTCACCAACCCTTTTTGGTGGATACAACATATCATCGTTCTCTTTTAAGTCATACCCGTAGCTAAGGCGCACGAGAAGTCCTCCTTGAAGGCTGTAATGCGAGTCAATAATTATCGGGTAACGTGGCAGTGGGACCAACTAATGGATGTGGTCGCGGAAGGCCTTCGGGTTGGCAAGTAACCAGCCAAGATACACGTGCACCCTTTCCTCGATCAGACGCCGATCCAAGGCTGATGCGCCAGGGCGGAAGCTGCGTTCTATTAACTTTCTACCTTCGCGCCAGTAATTCGACACTCTGGCCATCGGAAGCATCCAAACCACATCCAGGTCTGGGTCATCAGTAAGATCAGCGCTAATTGCAAGGGAAGAATAAAGATCAGACGAACAAGTCAGACTCAAAGATCGGAAATGGTGTACGATCCGAATACAACTCTCCACGCTTGTCAAATAAATCCTTGATGGCTGTCGGCGAATTCAGGACGACGACTACTTCGCCCAAACTTGAAAGGAGATGATATCGCCTAATAAACATAAACTTAGGTTCAGGATAAAGACCGGGAGAGGATAGTCCTACCGTATTTTCTTGGACATCTTCGCGTATTCCACCCAGGGAGAGAGCATTGGAACATCCCGCAAATTGCCGATGAGGGGCAAAGGTGTCGGACCTGGGGGATACGGGAAGCCTCTTCGCCTTCTGTGGTCACGAAAAGCTAAGAGGACATAGAGAAATGTAGAGAGGGCGAGGCAGTCGACCGCTGTGAGAAGAGAAATTGGCATGTCACTGATGTCAGAACTGGGCCGGCAGTGGACACGAGGACTATTAGCAGCGTATTTATGAGCAAACCCATAGACGCACCATGAATAGAATCTCTCTCTCTTTTTGATTATCATGATAAGTTTTTTTGATATCTCAACCGAACCGAATAGTAGGTTGTGGTGGTGTAAGTTACGTGGTGTTCTGTTGCTATTCGACGATAGAAATGTGGTTACTTCTCTAGGATTGTAAGTAATGTTGTACAGACGACTTACTCGCTTGCTGCCAGGCTCTTTGGTTGTTCGGAACGGTTTCGAGGAGTGATGCGCAACGATGTATGACGTCATCCCGGGCCTACTGAGGTCCAGGACCGGCTGCTACCGAACTATGCTTTCATTGCTAGAGTCGAATAGTAACAAATGCTGTTCAGACACAGAAGCATTCTGCATATATCCATGCGCTGTCGCAGCTTGTTATACCGTAGTCTCCTATCATTTTCCCTGCCTTTTGTCCACTAACTCGGGGTCCGGATAGGAGCAGAGCGCTGATTGTCTCGCGCCGCATCAGTTAAGAAACATGCAGCAATGTTGCTGTTTGGTGCATTCTCGCCATAGAGAAATTCCGAGAAGGCCTTTGCGAAAAAAACAAATCGACCATGCAAGCTACATACTAGTAGCAATTCGTCGATCATCGATCAGCGCTACGACAAAAGAAAGTGTTCTACTAGTAGTTCTATCAAGCTAGAGCTCAGATGACGAAACCCTGAGACTCTTACAGTAACCATTGCTAGTGGGCTAGTCAATCGCAAGAGTTCAAGTTGCTTGATCCACCTTCTGATGCGTATCATTGTTCCCACCTGCGAACAAGCCTGCGAATGCGATCTTCGCTGGAATTGGTGACCTCCTCCAACCCTCCCGTCCTTTCCGTCCTCGCCAGCCCTTCTCCTTGCTCTTACACACGAGCGCTGAGCCTCTGTGGTACCAGCCCTCTCCTTGACGTGCTCTTTTTCACTTTGGCTGGCTGACTTTTCCTCCCATCTCCTCAGCCTCGTATTGTGACCCCCCCATAAGGGGGTAGTACTCGCCTTCGTTGCCACCATTCTTGCCACCATTTTCAGCATCTCGCTGCCCTCTTTTCACCCTTCTGCTTCCCTCTAGTCCAGCCGTCTCCCTCCTTCCCGCGTTAGTCACCTCGCCAGACTCCTCTTCGTCGCGTGGGAGGGATGGTCCTCCCCCGCCTCTCCTTTCCCCCTAATTTCCCGGTAGCTCCCCTTACCATCGTTTCTCTCTCACTGCCGTTGTCTGCTTTCCCTCACAACTTCCTCACACTCCAGCCTCCTCGCCGTCACTGTCCTCAACCAAGGCTCATCTCCCTTCCTGTGCCATCGCACCCTCAGCCGTACCGCCACCTCCTTGTATTATACTATCTATCCGGGCCCAAGACAAAGCCCGGCAGGCTGGAGAACCACACGCCGGCACACTCCCACCCATTCAAGGACAAGTGTATTGATGCGCACGAAGGAGCACGAGGTGGCGAGTAGTCATCATCGTCACTATAGCCGGGGGTATACCCTGCTGAGTCTGTGTCATGTGATGATACTGGAGCTGGGGTGTCGTGGTGGCGACAGCGCGAAGAGCAAGTCCGAAGGTAATTATGATTTTCACGGAGTCCCAGAACAGTATCCAAAAGCTGCGATAGACATGTCAGGCTCGAAATCAGCACCAGAGCAACGCGACGCGTCGAGCAGGACAAATTATCGGGTTGGAAATCAAGAAATCAATGTTACAGTAGTTCCTCGATCATAGTTGCTACCCCTTCAAACTCAGCTGCACTTGGAGAACCGAGCAATCGAGGATCCTTCAGTCGCTTGTGAGCCCTCATAGGCCTCATCCAAGGCCTCATTCGGAACGGCTGGAGTCGAGTCATGAAACTACAAATCAGAGAGGCAGAGAGTTCCCACGGGGTCGCGCCACGGCCCACGCCTCGATTTGTTCAACTCGCGGCTATGCCATACTACTGTAACTGTACGATTCACAAAGTGGGCTGAGAGGCACTGGCCCGCTGAGACATAGCACATACATCCTCGCTGCTGTGGAAGCGGTGCTATCGCCGTGTGTGCTAAATTCATACCAGCAGAGTCACGATAGGCAGCCGCAGCAACCGCAGCTCGCCCGTTATGTGGGTATGAGGGGCACTGCAGTCGCCAACGAATAAGTTGCGCTTGACAAGTCTGAGGCTTGCCATAACATACTTTCTCCTCCGATATGCTGCTTTTCGACGAGCGTGAAGAGAAAGCGTCTTCCAATGGCTCTGGCTTTCCTTCGGGTTGTTTCATCTTGCGTTCCGTGTCTTCGAGACGTTTGCTAGATGTCGCTTCCAATTCCGTCCGGGATAGCGCCCCCATTACTACTTTGGCCCGAGAAGGATCATTCGCTTTTTGAAAGTAAGTCACCGCACAAGGTTCCTGTCCAATAAAGCTTACGAACGCGTAGACCTTCGCCGACCCGAAGCCGACAATCAGGTGAGGACGGGCAGCGGGCATGTGGTATCCCCGCTGTTCAATCCATTGTTTACGATGTCCAAAGGTTTTCTTCATCGATAGCAGCGGCACCCTCTGCGCACGAGCATCAGGGCATGCACTTGACGTCGAAGGTCTGTCTGCCCACTCCATGAGCTACGCCCCAACCTCACCGTCGCAGACGGACGTCTTGTCCTCAGGCACCGCCACCCACGGACACAGCCCTATCCCAATGCGTATTCGCACCCACTTCCCCGCTTCCGCTATGACGGAACCGATCGCTTCCTCACCGCCGATTTTGAGTGCGACCCCGCGTTCGCCGGCGGCACCGCCTGGCGCGCCAAGACTTTCTACGTAACTGCGATACCCCGTCGCCGCCGGCGCACGATCCTAGACGGGGCCTCGGGCGCGCTGGCATCTGCGTTGCGAAATCCGTTGTCTCTCCTCGGTGGCAAGCAAGTTACCGCGCAGGATCCCGTCGCTGCTGGCACAGACGACACGTTCAATCTACGCGAGGACGAGGTGGAAGAGCTAGATCGCGGTGATGAAACTGAGGTGGACGACGATCCTGCACGGGATCGGGCGGTGCGTGTTGTTGGCATGACACCTGAGGAACATCTTGAGCTCGGCGATAAAGCCTTGGCGCGCCGACGCTGGGAAGTGGTGCCTTTACGCACCACCGCCACGCGAAACGCTAGTTCGTCGTAGACCGTCTTCGAACTTCGCTTTTATTTCGCGCTGTCTTCCTATATTCTCTTCTATAAGAACGGACGGAGCTAGAGAGTTGGCCCACCTTTCTGGTCTTGGTGCGGACTGCCCACGAACGCGCATCACGTTGAAATGTGTTGGTCACGTGACGCGATAACCTAAACCCAGTTGACCATCCTGTAATACAGGGGAGAGCGGCGTGGCAGAGAGCTGGGCGAAGGAGCGGGAACAGAGAGCGGCGGGGTGGGACAAATAGTAAGGAGATGGGACAGAAGCGGCAGCATGGGGAGAGCGCGATGGCTCCGGCGGGGACTGGGGCAATAAGACAGCGGGGGTAGAGAGAAGGGTGGCAGCGGGACAGATTGTGCGTGGGAGAGGGGGCGAACGAGCGAACGAGGAGTGAGAGTGGGTCCGAGGAAGTGGGAATGGGGAGAGGCCGAGCGAGAGAGCGAGAGAGATAGTGACTGAGCGTGAGTGTTAGTCACAGAGAGAGACCGAGGGAGTGGAACAACAAACATGCTCAACTGTTTGGGGCAGTTCTCCACGCGCGCAAGCCACGTCCTCTTCAAGGACGGGGTTAAGCCACGAGAATCGTGAAAGATGAACACTGTAAGAGGTAGATTGAATGTCACGGATGTTGTGTTGAAACCCGACTTCTCAGCGGAGGCCAGGGAAGGCGAGTCGATAGGGCATGGCGTAAGTGTCTGTCCGGGGTTGAGGGCGGTTTTGTAAGCGAAGAAAGCCAAAAATGTCTTGACCACAAGGCGTGCGCCTGGCGGTTGAGTGGAGCTCTTCCATCTGCCCCTTCCCAATCAATCTGACCTTAAAGGGGTGCCAGATCACCAGCCACAATTCCTCTAAGGAGTCATTACGGGCGCCGAGGAGTGAAATGTAAGGTGAGGGTGGGAAAACGCGTACGCCTCGTGCCAGTGAGGACACTGAAGTACGTTATTTCGAAAGTTTCGTTCTTTCTTTTCCTCAGCGGCCGTCTAATTCACAGATTTACATTTAGTGGCCATGCCAGTACATGCCACATCAGGGCCTTGGCTACGCGTTTTCCGGATCTCGTCCTTATGGAGATTGTACCTTTGCCTCTAATCCATGTTACTGGATACGAACACTGAACCCAGGCTGGACATGGGTCCTTGGACGGGAGAAGAACGAGGGAAATTCTACCAGGGCAAGAATTATAAATTGAAATACATGCTCACCTCCGATGCCGCAACTTGACCTCGAGTAAACAATCCTCCCGCATCGACAAAATCGTGTACTCAAAGTAGTCCTAAATGTCCAACGACCCTTCGTTCCCCTACGCTCCGTGTTGCCAGAATGATCCTCTGCGGAGTGCCGAGGTCAGTGCGTTGCATCTTCTCGTACCATCTACCCATTGTCTCATACTCTTCAGGTTCATCCCCCTACAGGTTCTCACGGCAACGTACCCAGGCTGAATGGATATCAGCCAGGCGTGAATTATGCTGGCCCATACCATAGCGGCAACGACGCCAATCTCGGCGATTGGGCCCAGTACCACGACAATGTATGGAATGAAGGCCCACCACTGGCACCTCCATCTACGGTAGGTTATCACTTGTTTCTGTACCCAACATACCCCATTGTTGACGTCGGCGTCTTTGAAGATCCCCGAAGGTCAATATGCTTATCAAGGGAACCCGAATGTCGATTACGCACCTCCTGGAAGCGCCCAGCATTACTTTGCTGCCCCTGGTCCACCCCTTTTGGAGTATCACATGCCGCCAGCTCATGTACGCACACACACTCTCTCTTTCACCTTCTGTTCACGCCGCGTATGGATGGTGTCTAACCATGTTCGTATTCAGGGAATACCAAACGACGGCCACGTTGCCTCGCATTGCCATGCCAGACGTCGCGGATCCATTCTCCCGGAATATCCCTAACCCTGACCCTTCCAGGACGTCAGCCGTGGAAGATCTCAAACGCCTTGCTAATCGCTATCTGCATAACCCCGACTCGCTGGTCGACACGCTTCGCGTGGGTTTGAGCCCCTCCGGTGGCCGGTTCACAGTGATGATCCTGCTCGAGGTCGACAATATAATCTGAGTTTTTCGTGCTTGCTGGACAATGTGTCAAATTTGTAGTCATCACGATACTGTAAGTAGAAAATAGTGTTATACGGCATGTAGTACCTTAGTTGCCTGATTGATAGTCAAAGGACGTTCTAACCCTCGTCTCCCAGAGTAAGTGGAACAAGACTCAGACGCGTGAGATGTACCAGGTGTTCAAGCAAGGAACGGAATAAACACAGATCCAAAAAAAAAAAAAGAACGACGTATACCACACTCATGTTTTACTGTGCAAGCAATCAATGTTCACACGGGTACAACAGCCTAAGATGCAGTTCAGTACGTGCCGGACGTGGTTAACCAGAAGGAAGGACCGATATTTGGTGCAAAACCCCTTGCAAAACCCCAGGTAACATGTAACATGTGACATGGGAGAGGAAGTTGTCAAGGACGTTGCCGGATTCGTGTAGTCGCTTCTTACGACACCGGCCACGAGTTCTCGGAACGGTAGACCGCCTCTTCCACATCACTCTACTGTATATAGCCCTCCGCCTTCAGCTTGTATCTACGCATCAGCACTTAGCACCTGTTTTAGCTGAAAATGCCTAGTCCTACGACATTTTACGAGCGTGCGTGACGAGTTTCTTGGGACTGTTTCTGACAAGTTGTAATCTACAAAAGGAGAATTTGGCTTACCACTTCTCCGGTGTTTTGTATTCGGTGGATTACAGTGGGTCCCTGCGAGTGGTAAGGCTTAGTTGGCACTCATTGATGGGGGAACAAGCAAGTGGGGTGTAGAGTTCTTCAGCACAACGAGTATGATACGCTGTTAGAAGACGACGCATATGCTTCTCGAATGGGAGGACAACCCTCGGCCCTAACAATTCGTCAGCTTTGCGCGCATACACGCTCTAGCTAGATGTTGCCAGGGTGGGAGCATGGCCAATCCGCCGCAGCAGGTGGGAAATGAGCGCTTTGGATGACACACATTGCTGTCGTAGGTGGCTGCAACGGAACAAGTTAATGTCCAGAATTGGGAGCGGAACATGGGTGGGCTGTCCTCGCTTGCTTGGACAGGCAGCCTGTGTCTGGCTACAGTATGTGGGGCTAAATAACGCTCCTTGTGACCACTCCACCTCTCACGCTCATCGCTCGATCCTGCAGGTAGCCTACGCCATAAATCAAATAGCCTTCTAGTATTAGTGGAGTATAGAACGTAACAGGAAAGTAGGAGCACCAAGTCCTCATGCACTGGCATCGCCGGCTCATGGCCTGGGTTTTTACAAAGCCTCACAATTCCGGGCTGTGGCTCCAGCGGCCGTATGACGTGTCATGAAAATGCTTGAAGCTTGAAGTAAGCGACCATACCATATACGTTGAAAGGAAATGACGAGGCCCTGAGTGCGCTACAGTGGCTGTGAATGTACGGAAGTTGGACTTACTGTAAAGCAACGCTGTGTTCACCATTTTACGCAAGGTCTCTCGCCCGCACTCCCCTCTTCCAGTGCCTGATCTGGACTAGAAACCACTCATATTTATCTCATTGACGTCGTGCCTCACAGATACATTTACGGTTACGACTCGCCACGAGTCTACCAGTTCCCTTCTTGGTTCCCTTCTTACACTTTGTCTCACGGCTTATTCTGTGGTGTCATTTCTCTGCCAAAGAAAGAAAAGGTGATGGGTTACAGTACTAGCGTTCTCTTTAGCAGATTGACATGATGATGAAGAAAAGCAGCGCTCAGGCTTATTTTGGCCGGGTCAAGCTCTGATGAGGTAGAAAGTGATAGGTGAGGCATACGGGAACTGCCAGATGTATCGCCGCGCATGTGAGTGTCTGATCGAACACGCCGAGAAATGAATCTATCGATCATCGATCACCAAAGATGGCAGAGTAGTTATTTTACAGAACTTACAGTACAGTAATCACTTATAATCTATGATATCGTTACCAAGACCTTGTGGCTGTGACACGGGGATAGTTTGTGAGGGACTCGAGTGTATATTATCTTACTCCGGGAAAATTACACCTTAAGTAACGCCGCCATCCCGCACTCCTATGAACTAACAAGTATAAAGTAAAAGCAAGCGAGATGGCGACGTCACTGGCACGCGTATCTTCGCGTACGCTCCCATACCCCCGAGGCGCACGGACACGGATTGGAGAATGCGTGGCTTCGCTCGAAACTGAGTGGGACCACCGCCTAATGCCACTGCCACCCCACCGAGTTGTACTGTAATTCCGTAATTGTGCGGCCATACGGTCAGCGATTCTTCCACTCATCTACCCTGGAGAGTGAAGTTTCTCAACTTGCGCGCCGGAGGCGGGAGAGAGGCTAACGAGGAGGGAGAGAGGGGGGAAAGTGTGGAGGAGGGAGGGGCAAAGTAGGGAAGGGAAGGGAAGGAAACGTACGGAAGGGACTAGTGTATCGGAGTCCATCACGGAGTCCATCAGCGAAGGAAGCCTCGCGGAAGTGGCCAACCATATCGAATATCGAGCACTCCTTGCTTTTCCTTTTTCGTCGACCTACGCGTGACGTCAGGAATCACAATTAACCATGTGCTAATCACGTACCATTGTCGCACGTCGTACTCACACTGGGCCACAGGTCATCGCGACCCCATCGAGTCTATCTGATCGGCATCACATGGCTGGTTGAGGTTGAAGCTGAAACGGAGAGTTCAGCACACATATACAAAGCCGATGGGGTTGGAGACCATATCTTTACTGATTTGCTTTTCTTCCTTGTTGGTTGGTGATAGAATTGGCGAAGAAACGTTACTGTGATCGCCGAAGGAAATATTGGGCCCGGGTGAATCCTCGTATCACACTGCTCCCAGTGCAAGATCTGCGCTTTTTTTAAATAAATAAAAAAAAACATTTGTATATGGGGTCTGTGCTCCCCCAACAAAATCGAGAGGGTGAAGGTGTCGGATTTAGTACTGTAGTAAGAGGGGCTCCAGGTGGCGTAGCAGAAAGCCTCATCGACAGGAGGCGGAACCAGAAAGACCAAAAGGAAATGGCAGATATGGAATTTGGTTTGACTCTTTGCAATTCCGAGTCGTTGGTGAAGTAGACTGTGCCCCAAGGTCGAATAAAGGAATTTTATTTAAAGGCCCAAAGAAGACCGCAGATGAAAGCTAGGATGAGGATTGGAGAGCGAGTGCTATTGAGTGGGCAACGGTCTGTTGGATATCGGAACGGATTCCTGGATCAGTGAGGAGAGGTTGCTGAAAGGTGGCACTGCCTAGCCAAGGAGGTGGCTAGGAGAACAGAACGCTGACCGTGAGGCAACCACGCGTGACGCCACGCATTCTCATTCATCACTAGCATCACTGCAAGCCCTCACTGGCACTGCCTCAGGCTTACATGTGCCACCCTTCTGGCGCTGGTAGCACTCAAATTACTTTCGCCGTTGGCACCGGACGGGACTTCGGCCATCAGTTCCATCGGCATGATTTTTATTTTTACTTCCATTCGTACCCACGCAAGCAGCTCGTGACTGTTACTGTTCTCCTCGCAGTCCTATTCAGTCCATCTGGGGACAGGATGTAACAAATCGAACCACCTCCGTTGCCAGTGTCCATTAAGGTATTCTTTCCTACAATCGGCCGTCCGAGTCGTCGAGCCTGGATGTACTCTATCCCGGAGTGCACCGGCACGTTCCAGTCAATCCAAGAGCCAATCGCTTTCTCACTCCGAGCCAGCGACAGGACGGCGATCATTCCTATGGCTAACCCCTGGGTTCTGGAAACCGGACTGTGGCCACACGAGGAGATTCACTTCCCATCGGACGTCCTCAAGTCAGCCTTCAAGGAGCCTGTCAAAGGTGCCACTGTGTCATACATCCATCGGAGATCCCTCGTGTCATACTATCCCATATATCTTATAGTTTGGCATTGAAATCGACTTATGGGATGACTAGTACCAATTCCCGGCCGACGGTTCCTACGTCATGGCAGAACTTGTATGTCCTCCCCTCCGCCATCCCCCACCTTGCCTTACCCGCACCGCGCTCCCTTGCGCGTTTTGCTTTGAAATATGAGCTTCTTACCACTGGCAACATGTTGAACCCTTGACCACCGTCCGTGCACCCAACCTCGAGGCGAGATCTCTCCGGCCCGCACGTCAACAGTACTGGGATACTTAATCCCTCATGCTGGATTGGAAGTCCCTCATCACACTACGTTGTTATTCTCTCACTTGTAGCAACCCAACCTGACTGAGCTCGCCCCAAAAAAGGAACGCCCAAAATGTCAAACGAGTCTTTGTTCCTCCACTCACCGCGTCCCCACATGACCTTGTAGAGAATCCTGAGGTTAGCTCCGTTACATGGTCTGGCTTCGGCCACTCATCACCACATATTGTACTCTAGCTCCCTCCCTCAACAAGCAATCACAACAATGTGCACCAGCTGAATGGGCATCAATCAGATGCAAATTTTTCTGGCGCCTACCATCATCCGAACTACGCCGGTTATGGACACCGGGCGCAGTATCGTGGCAGTCCGTACCGTAACAATCCGTGGTTGGACGGCCCACCTCCGGCTGCGGTAGGTTGTCGCTTATCTGTGGACTAACGTGTACCCTGTGTTGACGTCAATTCTTTTGAAAAACTTAAAGGGACAATACACTCATCAAATAAACCCGAATCATATCGGATACCCCTCTTCCGGAAATGCCCAAAACATTGTTTTTCCTGGCCCATCCCGTGGAGAGTACTACGTACCACCGGCTCACGTACGTTCTCTCCGTGTTTGTTACTTACCTATCCTGCGTATGGCGTGTTAACTATGCGCTACAGGATATATCACACAACAGAGTCGGAAATTGCCCACCGCCCATGCCAGACGTCGCGGACGCCTTCTCCAGGAGCGTTCCCGAATTCGCGCCTTCCGGAATGTCGGCCGTGAATGACCTGAAACGTCTTGCCGATCGCTATCTCCATGACCCTGGATCACAAGTAAACACTCTTCGCATGGGGCTGAGCCCCTCCAGTGGCCGGTTGAGGGTGATGATCGTGCTTGATATCGACATTTGAGTGGGCCCCACGGTGACGCTGGTGGGTGCCATATTAAGGACGTGTGACCGTTCTGTTCACGACCGGTTGGTTGTCTTTCTGTTTTCCTCTCCTTGGTTGTCTTGTCTCCACGCTCACATTTACACGGGCCTCGACGTGGACGCTTATTCTCGTTCGATGACTCAACGATGACGTAGCTCCTCTTACCAATACTATAATGTACTGACAGTTCGAAGTGCACTAAGTTCGTCATCCCGCATTCTCTACCAATACAGTACTTATTCGCTCTCCATGGATCACCATCGATTCCCGAACTTGGATACGCAAGATGGCTCCAAGCGCTGAAAGGTGATTAGTCTCGCGCTACTGGTGGTCACAGGACATGCCGTGCAGTTAGCGCAAATGGCGGATAAGTCCAGTACTATAACGCCGAAAAGTGAGCGCGGACGACCAGGTATTGTAGGATGTTCAGAGAAAGGGGAGCGGGAACAGCCTATCTCTTCGGCAGAGACCTCAAGAGCTGGAACGCGTACAAGATGGCGGCAGATGCGTAAGTGATAGACTGATAGTAGCGAGAGAAAAAGAACCAAGATCTGTTCGGGATGCCGAGTCACGAAGTGTGTACTCGCTGGTGTCATGGGGGGCCACTACGGGGCACTTCTTGCACACCCGGCGAGTGTTCCAAAAACTGCAGACATTTCCCCTGACCAGCTGGCCGGATTTCACCTGGGGTGAGTACTCAAGGAGGAGAATCGGGCACCTGACTTGGCAGTCAACAACAAGCTAGTTATGACTCGTGTTCATCACACAACTCCTTGTGTACGAGTCACGTGGGAAAAACTCAAGGACATATAATGTCTTGGCAGACCGTCTTGGCCCATTCCTTTTGTGTTGATCGAATCGTGAGTCACTACATCCAACTTGTGGGACTTGCTGACTCGGACGGTGTTTGGAGAATCTATCGTTTGGTCCAATTTCCCTGTCACCATGTCTTGCACCATGTCGTACTTAGCGTGGGAGTGTGAGAGGATACTATTCGTCGCTATTCGTCGTTCCCCTTGGCTAACGACACGATGAAAAACGTGAGTCACGACAGTCTCAGCTCAGGTGGCACTCACATGAACGGCAGCACTGCGGTAGAGAAGCCAGACTATACGCCGCTCAGAAGTTGGAGGGCGCGCGTTCATAACGGGCCTTGCACCGTATAAATCACAGAGCATTCAAACGCCTTCAAATTGATTTTCGGGCACCTCAATGGTTTCTCGTAACCTATTGTATTCAACCTGACGCCTGACGCGTACTAACTTATCCGAGTCGTTGGATATGGGACCGCACACTTTGGAAATTCATGCCTTACGTCTCCGCAGCCTGTCAATGCACCACCGCAGCCAAGAATGTGCGGGCATCACATACCGACGCTACTTGCTGCAATGAGTCTCATTTATTGTCATCGACTCAGCGCCTGTTGTCGTTACCGCCTCACAACGTCCAGCGCGCTTTTTACCGGTTCCCAAGCTCTATGATTCACCTCTCCAATATACGTATTGCATGTTTTCTCCATTAGTCGGTCGGTGTCTGCTTTAAAGCGGGCGGTTTTACTGGATACATCCCCATCGCTCTCCTTCAGTAGTGCGACAGCTTCACCACTTCTCAACCTACACACCTTGACCAGACTCGAGACAATGATCACTGCCAAGCGGCTCTTCTCCGTCGTCGTCATCTCCGCGTTCTTGACCGTTGCATCCGCTCAGGACTGCTCCCGCACCGGCACTGTTCTGGAGGATGACACCTGCGACAAACTCTCTGCCCGCGACAGCGTATCCACGTATGCAGCTTTCTTGTGACCATGGGGGACACTTTCTGATGGTCATCGTTGATTGTAGCTTCCAGTTGGCCGATGCTAACCCCTCCATCAACGCTGCTTGTGACAATATCTTCCCCGATGAGGTACAGTTTCGTTATCCTCTGAGCACACTCTTCGGTGTGCTGAGCTGATCCCATGTCTGCACAGCTGCTTTGCTTGGGACTGGAGGGCAAAGATTGTACCACGGTCACGGTGGTACAATCGGGTGATACATGCAGTGCAATTGCCAGTGCGGCAGGTATCTCGGTGGCGACGCTCCTTGCGAACAACCCGAACGTCGACGGGGGCTGCAGCAACATCTATCCTGACGAAGTAAGATTAGCTTCGCGATCCACATTCATATTTTAACTCCCCGTCAGGTTCTGTGCACAGACAGTCAGATTTTCGACTACAATTAGGAGCGGACATTATTCGCAAGAGAGAAAAGTTAATGGTTGCGTATTGCAGTACAGAACTTTCTGTTAGCTTATTACATCGTGCCCCGGCTGTCGTTTGATAAACACCTACCAAAGATTGACGAATAAAACTCTCTACCTAGAAGAGTAGTGGGCGTGTTTCCTTGCCCTTGCAAATGCACGGAAGACGTTTTAGGATGACAACATGGAAATACCCTGATAAAAGAGGTCAAAAGCGCTTACGTCAAACTAACTTTAGGGTGCGGCGCCAACCCCTAGCGTCTGCGTGTCCAGGCTTTGTCGCTCGGCTCATGATGGTCGGGGATGCAGCTCAAGGGGAGTGGACAGACTATCGATGTTGAGTACATGTCCTGACGCTCATGCAAAGAGGACAGCAGTGGTGTCGATTAGGGAAACCAGGGACAGCACACGCCACTGCCCGTAATCACTTGATCCCCCGCTTCGGAAAGCCTAGGCGTTCGTTAGCTTTACGAGAAAGGGATCTAGTGTAAAGAACGATTTACTTTCAATGAGTAAATTATCCTTCTTGGACTGGGTCAGGGACGTCTGGATATTGCCTAGAAGACATAGAACTTAAGGTGACACAGCCCGGCGAGGAAAGCCAAGTTGTTGGATGCGACGCTTTCTCTCATCACACCCTTTGAGAAGCATAGCGTATGAGTAGAAGGGAAAATCCGGTCAAGGTATGTGTGTGTCGTGCTTGTATTCAGTTAGGCCCAACTATATCGGCTACTCACACAATAGACTTCTTCCTGTCTGTTACTAAAAATCCTAGACGAGTCTTGAGACGGGTACCCGTATAAGAATGAGACCATAAAGTCCCCATGCACGGGTAGCCTTGCGGGTAGCCGATGAGTAGCATGAGACTTACTGTACGTCTTACGTCTTGTCATATGACGGTCGGAGTCGGTCAGCTCTGAGTCATGACCCGCCGCCGTCTCGTTTTGTTTCACCTTTTTTTTTTTTTTTTCTCATTACTTATGGCTGTGGGGGCACCTTACTATACAAGGTCTCGAATGTGTTTCCTAAGTGTATGCGCAACGCTACGACCGGTCTGTAACCAAGTTATGTACCCCGGAATAAACATGGATCAAAAAAAAAAAAAGAGTCACGGGACGACGTATCAACGCGGTTCAAACCCGTTTCCCCCAGCCACAGGACTACACCTGCCTTATCTGAGGAACACAATTCAGAACCTGAGGAAGCGCAATTGGAACGATAAACAAGGAGTCAAAACATGAGGCGTTCATTTGCGCGCAGAATGGAAGAGGGGGCCAGCTGGCAGCCTGCAGGACTGGAGCTATCTATAATGGACATCGCTGTGAGTGTGGTGACATTTGATGGCCAAGACTTGGGCCAGAGGAAATAGGGTGTAGGTCGGTTGGCCAGAATTTGGAACGTGTATATAGAACGTTTGAGCAGAAATGCCGAAAGGTGGTGCGCGGTAATGATTCGCTTGGAGATCTGCGATTGCGACCTGTATGATGGGTATGAGGGGCGCATGTTACGACGGCTTCTGGCAAGAAATTTCGTAGATACACAGCGCCACAGGGGCGTTGTGAACTCGTCTCGTCTAAAGGAGGAACGGGAAAGTCCGAGTATGTAGTTAACTAAGTTAACACACGTTTCATCTGGTCCTCGTTCACTCTATTCACTCTATCTCGCTCCTTGATAAGCTTGATCTCAGGAATCTAGACCATGACTTGCATGACCTGACTCCTCCATTATGTCCAACCTGTCGGGTCCAATAAATTTCTTCGTATTCGTTTACTCTATACCCCGGTGTCTTCTTCTCTTAGCGAACCTTTGCAAAACTGATAGCGGTTAGATCGTTTTGAAAGGACCCGCGTCATGGTCAGAATATAGCGAAGTCGTGATTTGCTGGACCAATCCTCAGATTTGGCGGCCGCCGCTCATACAATAATAGGGGCATTTGGATCACTGATTGATTGGAGGTATTGCACTGTTGGTTGGCATCTGAAGATCTGAAGATCTGAAGCTTTGAAGGTTTCCATTTTTTAAATCTACTGTACAGAAATGCAAGTACAGTATAGGAGACGGCCTGCGTGCTTCTGTTGTGCTGACCTGCTGTCACCGTGTCACCTTTCACCTGCACAATCGTCATCCTCTTTTCACTGAGACCACTGGTTAGTAGCTCGTCACCTATCTGTAATCCCAAACACTGCACATTCGTTTTGAGCTTTGCGACTCATCGTTCCATTCCCTATCGATTCACCCACCAGGCTTAGACATCTTTCTTCGTGATCGTACGAAGGACCTCTACTTTCGCCTCATCTGTGCCATAATTTGTCAATCTCAGGAACGATGCCGCAGTCTCTCACCACAGCGCTTTAAAGCCCAGGTACACCGTGGCCGTCAACCATCACCACTTCGAACGAATACAACAACGAAAGACAGTCCAAGCTGCTAGTCTGACTTCTTCGTTTTGCCTCGACATGTTGCGCTATCACACAACACCCACCTCTGCGCTGTAAATTGCCTAAGTGACTGAGTTTACCACGGATGAGAACAGCGTGAGACAAGGCGTGAGGGCGGACGGGACAGTGGGAGAAAATGTGATTGCCGAGGCACAACGAAGCGCTCTGGTAGATGTTAGACGGGGCTACCGTCGTGGGGCACATCGAGGGGCTTCAGCCGGTTTCGTGCACGTTCAAGTTGTGGTTGTGCCAATGTGGAATCAATGAATCCGCGAGACCGTGACCGCTTCAACGCCGAGACCGCTGAGTATCGCATGGTTACGTCATCCCCCGTTTATCCTTCGCGGGACCAAATTTGTCGCAAATCTGGCCTCTCTAAATCAGACTGCTGGTGACCGCCTTCGACCCTTTGTTGTATTGCCTCCCCCCTCCTTCGACATTGAACTTAATTGGTGTCAAAAGCGAACCCCGAACACTCTGTATGGGTGCTTTGTGACGTTCCGAGAATACCGAGCGCCTAAAGCGAGGCGAACCACCGCCGAGGAGCTTCGAGAACGGGCAGGGGGATATGCCGCGCGACGCACGACAGGGGTCCTGTGAAGGATGAGCTGGTGATCGATGATCTCCAGAGGGGACAATTAGACAATAGCGGGTCTGCCGCATGTACGCCTCATAGTTTCTCGCTCTCGCACTCTCTTCTACTTAAATTTCGCAGTCCAGGGCGAAGACCACCCAATATCATCATCACTCAGCCAATTCACAAATTACATCTAAGGCACTCAATCACATCTTAGGCACTCCATCCTCGGACAGTCGTGTTCTGTCTCTCTCCACTAAGCGGTCTAGCTGGGTCTGAAGAGAATTCTGTGACACCCGGTGGAGACCAGTCCATGTAAGTTCAATTTCAGAGATTCAAGCATGAAAAACTTCTGGTTGCTACTTGGGATTCACAGATATCCCAGCCAACAACTTCCTGTGATCCAGATATTATTACCGTCCCTCAACCGCATCACGTGTGAGTACGGCCATTTGGCTCCATACCAACATTTTCCGGGTAGAATTTTAATCATACTTTATCGCTGCCTTTCATTGGCCTACCCTCGATCACATATTGGACGTCATGTTATATCCAGCGAAACGTAAATTTACGACAGCCCTCCACTCGTTATATCGATCAGCACACGGCTTCGCGCGCTTATACTCTGACCCGCAGGGACATTACGGCCCATTGTCGTGGCGCATAGGAACTGGATGTCCCAGAAAATTCATGCGCAGGTCGCAAGTTGCAACAACGGACAAGCACAGCGCCGAGGCGGTGATTTCTAAACCTACACCGGAACAAGGCGAAAGAACGCGCCTACCCCAATGGGACCCCACGCTAGCAGAGTGGAATACGTCATCGTTCCCTGCCCGTATTATGCAGGGGAGGGGGGGGGGGGGGTTATTCAAAAACCGATAGCTGTTGTCTCCCATGTGCTGCGCCGAACAAAGGTACCGAAGTGCATTTGTCGGGTAAAGGTTACAGCACGAAATATGACTGTGCGTCATCTACAGGCACTGAAGAATAAATAGGTGAAGATGCGCCTAGATGTCCTCTCGGCGCCGAAGAATGTACGCCAGGTGAGAAACGTGTACCCACACGCCAGTGAGGGCAAGGAGGAGTTACGTCCACGGAAAACGAATCCGGTATCTGTGACCCACACTTACCCTTCTCCATTCCTCCCCTCTTCCGTCACACTCGGCACAGATCGAGATCTGTTCCTCTCTTTTTTTTTGATGAGTTGCTGTAGCCCCCTGTGGCAGTTTGATACAAGCCACCAACTGCCTGCCGTTGACCACGCGCCTCGGAACGTCGCATTTTATGGGGAATGTGCCCTTCGTCTCGGATCTGTGTTACCGGATGCGAAGTCTTCAAGACAACCATAGAGCACCGAAAACCGAGGAAACGCCGCAACGAACAAAATCTTGCGAATGCACACTGAGGCTCATTTTCTAGTATAAATTGAGATCATTTCTCACCTATGATGCCCCAACCTAGCCTCGAGTAAACAATCCCCCCGCATCAACGATAATCGTGTACTCGAGGAAGTCCTAAATGCCCAACGAATCTTCATTCCCCAACACCCCGCGTCGCCAGGATGACCCTCGACAGCGTGGCGAGGTAAGCGCGTTGCATCCTCTCTTACCATCTGTCCACCACCACATACCACCGTCCAGGTCCATCCACCAACAGGCACTCCTGGTGACATACCCTGGCCGAATGGACATCACCCAGGCGTGAATTATGGCCCACACGACGGCAGACACGACGGCAATTACGGTGACTGGGCCCAGCACCGCGACGGTGTGTGGAATGAAGTCCCGCCACCACCATCTGCGGTATGTTATCACTTATTTCTGTACCCGACGTGCTCGCCTGGTGACATCGGCGTCTTTGAAGACTTCGAGGGACAATACGCTTATCAAGGGAGCCCGAATGTCGGTTATGCCCCTCCTAGAAACGCCCAACACTACCTTGTTGCCCCCCCTGTGGAGTATCACATACCGTCAGCTCACGTACGTGCACACACCCCCTCTCCTTCTGTCCACGCAGCACAGGTGTAGCTTCTGACCGTGTTCTCACTCAGGGAATACCAAACGGCAGCCAAGTGCAAGTGCCTCCCACTGCCATGCCAGACGTTGCGGACCCATTCTCCCGGAATGTCCCCAACCCTGACCCTTCCAGAGCGTCAGCCATGGAAGATCTTAAACGTCTTGCTAATCGCTATCTGCATATCCGAACGCACGGGTCGACACACTTCGCATGGGATTGAGCCCCTCCGGTGGCCGGTTCATGGTGATGATCCTGCTCGAGGTCGACGATATAATTTGAGTTCTTTGTGCTTCGTTCGATGTATCAAAGTTGTGGGCGTACCGTGGGTGGATAATAGAATGTACGTTGTACGACACACGGTGCTGAAGTTGCCCGATCAATGAATAAAGGATATTCTAACCCTCGTCTTCCAGTGTGAGAGGAGGGTGTGTGTGCAACAAGACGCATGAGCGGCCGGAGATGTAGGGGTTCGGGCAAGGAGCGACGTGTACCACGCATGTTAATGCAACCAATCGCACGGATACAATAGCCTAAGATACAGCGTGACGAGCCTTGGACGGGCACGTACTAGGCCGGAAAGCCGCGACTGCTTCGGAAGTTCATGCTGCACCGTGACACCAAGTTCAACGTACTATGATGTTGCCAGTGGTACCTTTACTACTTTCTTCCGCGGCCCTAACAACACATTATAGAGACTTCAATAGTCATAGAAAAGTCTATACTGTTGGACGGGTCAGACGCCGGTAGCGCGGACTGTAGCAAAGAGTACTGTAATTCCGTTTTGGGTCAATCACTTTCCCGATGTGCGCCCCGAGGGGCTTTATTAACTATACAGTTCATCTTTTTACTTTTAAGGCCGTAGTCTAGCGTGTATGCGCCTCAGTCCTTTCTTCTGTGACTGAGGTGGGTAGCTTTTTATTCCGACTGAGTACTGTACGCTAACGAACTCATAGCACGCGTATCGTCGCGTCCCTAGGTAGATTACTTCCGAATCTGAGTCCTTTCTTCTGTGACTGAGCACGCGTATCGTCGCGTCCCTAGCTTCTTAAACGCCGTTTAACGCCGCACGATCAAGATGTCACAACATATACCTCAAATAGCAGCAGGCTTTTCACGAAGTTTGGATTCAAGTTTGGATTTGCAATGTCATACTGTCCGCAAGCGGAGTGTGTCAGATCTGTCAGATTTTGCTTACTACTACGTATGTGTAGGTGACAACAATCGCACAGTTGTGTGCAATTGTGTAACAAAAAACGTGCATCAGTATATCATAGCATTCGTACAACGAGTTACATGGTCAATTGAGCCATCGATCGAAAAAGAGCGTCCACGTCGAGGCCCGTGTAGATATGAGAGTGGAGAGAAGAAAAGAGGAAGAAAACCGGCAGGCCGTGACCGTCAAGTTCACTCAGACTTCGATGTCAAGAATGATCACCACCCTCAACTAAACACCAGAAGGGCTCACCCCCATGCAGAGCGTGTCGACGTGGGAGCCGGGATCTTGGAGGTAGCGATCGACAAGACGTTTCAGACCTTCCATGGCCGACATTCTGGAAGGCATAGATTCGGGAACGCTCCTGGAGAAGGCGTCCGCGACATCTGGAATGGGCGAAATACGATCTCTGACTCCGTCGTTTGGTGAGTCCTGCGGCACAGGCATACTCTCCGCGGGATGGGCAGGATGAACAAGCACGTGTTGGGGTTTTCCGGGATGGGGGTGACTGATATTCGGGTTTCTTCGATGAACATATTTCCCCTCTGAGTTCTTCCGATGAAGTTGACATCAATGAGGGCGGTATGTTGATACACAAAAAGTGACAACGTACCACAGCCGGAAGTGGTGCGCTTTCAGATTACGGATTGTCACGATACGGGGCGTCGCGGTGCTGTCCGTAAACAGCATAGTTTAGACCATGGTAGGTACCAGCATAATTTGCGTCTGGATGATGCCCATTCAGCCAAGGTATGCCATCTTATTGCTATCGAGGGAGGGAGCTAAGAATCAGCTCAAGAGCAGTTTCGCAATGGCGCTTGAGAGCCGCACCGTCGAGGTTGAGGCTTTGAGGACCTCGGTCGCCAGGCGAGCATGCGTTTGCTCATACCACGGATTAGGGGGTGTCTAATGGCACTAATGCTATTTGCCTAGTTGCTGGTACATGATCGCAAGATTCCCATATCTGGGATGGCAGATAAGTTTGATTCGGTGACCGCCGAGTCGCTGCAGCGCGTCGTATAGGACAGATCTCCCGGTCTGGATCGCAGGTTTATCCTTCACTGGCATATACAGATGGTCACCGGTCTAGATGGGCTTCTGGTAGCAAATCAATTTGGGCTTGCCACAGCGGATCACCATCCACTTGGGCTTCCTGCAGCTGGGCTTGCCGTGGCAGATGGGCTTGCTGTGGTGGCCCTGGTGGGTTCCCTTGTGGCAGATCAGGCCAATCAGGGGCTATTGGCAGATGGGCTTGCCGCAGTGGATCATCATCCACTTGCACTAGGGCTTGCCCCTGGGAGCTGGTGTCCGGGATAATTGAGTGCTCTAGGTCTGGGTTCATGGGCGTGTAGGACTAGTCGAGGAGTTTTTGGGACATCACCATGTGGTTATCCCATTGGTTTCCGACCTGGCAGACTCATCCTAGATGACCACAAAGTAGCGTTGGTCATATCCTATTCGGCCTTCTCAGGATGACTGTCTCGATCCGGCTCACCATGTTCGGGCTCTCGTGTTCTTTCTGGAGCATGGCTCTTTGGTACGTGAGGCTCTGAAGTACTCACTTGCTAACGTGACTCATCTCAGCCGCTTCTTGGGTGGCGCATTCAATGGGAACATTGGCATTTCAAAAAGTGTGGACCTCGACTATAAGCAGATCCCAAGGGAGTACAAGCTCACGACACGAAGAGCCCGCAGAGCAGCCGCTTCCCCTGCCCTCGCTATGGGCGAAACAGGTAGTGATTTCGATCGTGAACTACGGAACCCTCACCCTGCTCGACACCGCAGCTTCGGCGCTCATACCGCTCACCTGGTCCACGGCGATCGAACTCGGCGGACTTGGCCTGACTCCCGCGTCCATCAGTCTATGGATATCCATGTACGGCTGCGTGAGCTCTGTCTTCCAATTCGCCTTCTTCCCGCGCGTCGTTGTACATTTCGGCGCTGGCGCAGTCGCATTCGGCATGTCCTACGCCCTGTTCCCGTCCGAGAATATGCTGGTGCGCGGTTCGGAGACGGCGAGCGTCGTGTGGCCGCTGATTGTGCTGCAGCTCGTGGCGATATCCGTCACGGATATGGTGTTCAGTCGAGTCGCTCCGTTAGTCCTAACTGTGGACTCGGATTGACGGCGTTCTTTAAAGGCTCTGTATTCAAATTCATGTTTGTTTCTTCCGCCGCGCCGAACAGGCGATCCCTTGGCGCTCTGAACGGTCTTGCGCATTGACAGACAGTCTTGGGCGGGCAGTTTGCGTACGTACTTTTACTTTCCCTCGCGTGCGTCGGGCCGTGTGTGGCATACAACTTCCAAGGAATACCTGGAAGTCTCAGGTCGGTCGAGAAGCACCTTTGGGGAAGTCGCCTTCTAATTGATTCCTCACTAGGCCTCACTTTTGATGATCTAGCTCGTCTCGCGCCGTAAACTAGAAAAGTGTCTGTTGTAAAATGACGTCACGGGCCACGGTGACAAACATATGCGCGCCTCTAATACCCCTTTCCCCCCTTCTATTTCGACATCGCCTGCCCTGTTTCATGCTTTCATTGGCCCGTGCGCATTTACTTTGCTTTACTTTGCTTTACCTCTATTGCCTCGAATAGACCATTCAGTTGTTTTCCCTTTCGTCCTTGTGCCCCTAAAATCCCCCTTTAAAAAATCGAAATCGAAGTCCTCTTCCATCTTCACTCGTCTTCTATCGTCTATTGACTTCGCGTTCTCCCTCGTCAACTGAACAGGCCCACTCAGATATTCGTTACCTGACCGGCAAGACTTAGCCGGATCGCCTTTGCCCGACCTTTACACCAGACATGGATTCGGTGTCTCAGGCTTGTCCACCTCCACTGTTCCCGGACTCATCGCTAACATCATCCCCTTTCCCAAACCCGTCATCATCACCCCCATTCCCAGTCCCGCCACTACCCGTGCACAAAGCTTGGCACAGAGCTCACTCTGGCGGGCACAGTTTCAAGGGCCTTCTGATGGGTCTCGCTCAGCTGACGGGCAGTTTCAAGGGCATTTTGATGGGTCTCACTCAGCGTCAGCTGCCAGCTCCGGACGGCTTCCGAAAGCGCTCATTCTCCTTCCCATTATTTTCAGCTTTGTCACGATTGTGCTCCTCATCATACGGTCCATGAGTCCTCACCAGAAAGGTGGTAATAGTGACGCAACTTGAACTTCAAGTTACACCCGTCTTGACTGCCCACGCTAATCGTCGCTTCGCCCTCGCCGCGTTATCCTCTTTCTTCCCAAAATGAGTAGCTAGATGCACAATCCATGCGTCTATCATTTACGCCTCTTTTTCTTCCCTTCCCAAACAGCATGCTAAAGGACAGCGCTGGCACCGACCACGGCCTCTAGTAGGCCACTCGTAAGCAGGTCGTGCGTCCCCGCGCCTCAGACTCGTGCCGTATTCGTTCTCAGCGCTTACATCTTCCCGGTCAACTGGTCGATCGCCTCCTTTTTGCCACTCCCATGTCGACCCCCACTTCTTTGCCCCCTGACGTCTTTGTTCTCTCGCGCCTGGTCGTAATGTCTTCATCTCCACGTCTTCAAGTTGCCTCGTTCTCGCGTCCTTTTTCTGTGCTCTGACTCATTATGCCACCAGCATTTTCCCAGTCCGCCCTGCTTTACTTCTTCACAATCCTTACTACTTGCATGCGCTTTAGGCACTTTCCTCATGTATTTAGAGGCGTGCTGCTTCCTCCCGAATGGGGCAATCGTATTTCTCTCCTTCATTCGTTCAACTCGGTGATTGTCGAGGGTGATTGTCGAGGTCGGCCTCGCCCAAAGGGCACCCCAAAGTTTGCAAATCGGAATCGTTGACCTGAGTGAGTCTCGTTCACATTCCACCCCTCGTTTTTCTCCAGTTGTCGTTCCTGGCCTTTGAACCCCCTCTTCCTGTCTGCACGATGGCGAGTCATCAGGACAAACCTCCCGCGCTAGCGAAGGTTAAGCACTCGTAATTTATCAATGTCCCGAGTAACAGAGATAATGCACGAGTAATTTACGAATATTATGATATATTGACGCACGAGGAAGAGCCCTCATTCTCTATCAATGCAGTGCCTATTTACTCTCCGTAAACCAGCGTCGATTCCCTAGCTTGGACACGCTAGATGATGTGCCGACCGAACAGAGTGGCGAGTAGCCGGATATGACACCCGCTCTCCCTCACATGAATAGCAATGGGCCGGGTGCGCCCCTGTCGTGCCTTGAAAGACCTCGTCATTCGTGGTGCATATCTACCACCCACAATAGAGAAATGCGTTGTCGATAATACCCACCCACATTATGGAAACGGCTAACAGACAGAGCTGCAGCAACAACGGGAAAGCCCCTTTTTTGGATTCATCGCAACACGCTCCAAGGGGAAGGGCTTTGAAAAGGCAGTTAGTCCTGCGCCACCGGTGTGGCGGGTATTACGCCGAAAAAAGTGATCGAGGGTGACTAGGTACTGTAGGATGCACAGAGAAAGAGAGAGAATACGATCTGGTTCATTCCGAGCAAAAGTTCGAGATCATCTACAAGACCTCAAGCCTCGAGAGCTGTCACCGAAGTATTCTCATCTTGGGTACCCAAATGGTGTCAATAGTGAACAGCGGAAATGCATAAGGTAAATTCTGCAGGTGTTGTCAGCGACGCCAACTTATACAAACTCCAAAGGACGTTGTACGTCAATGACTGGAATGGAGGGAACAGCTTTTCACCTGCCTGAACCACGCGGGGCGTCGATTCTGAGGTGGTAGATTGCCGAGACTACTCAAATGACCAATCAAGCGCACTAGAAGTTATTTTGGTGTAGTCTACGGCGGGTCTTGAAGAAAAGACTAACACGAGCAGGCCGTTTCGGCCCTACGCACCACGCCCAAGAGTTTGAATCGATGAGTCTGAATGTAGACAATCTGCTTGGTGCTTCTTCGCCTTCAAATGTTCGTGAGAACGCAGCAGCCAGGTTCGATAGATGTTTGTAGTCACCATGACGGGACAACCAAGATCTAGTACTCATGCTTGAAATAGCTAACTTAGACGCCCTGTTGATTTCTTCTTCTTTCGGTCGCTAGTGTTGCGCTCGTCGTATCTAGTACTCTCTTCCCTTCGTGGGATAGCTGCGATGATCCGCACATTCTCCAAGCCGACTTTCAAGGGTCAAAAATATGAAGTCAAAGAATGCACATGCGCGCTGCGGTATCCTCAGTTGCTATTAATTCGGCTCTGTCGACAAGGATTTCTTGGTGATGTTGCCACGAGGAGGGCAAGTTTCTTCCTTTGCGTCTTGCTCGTTCAGGTTGCCCGTTTCGGCCATTCGCAGAGTGAGACGAAAGGAGGTTGTCGCAGACCTCAAGAAGAAGAATCCCACTTTTGCGATACCAGGAGGTCTGGACGACGGATAAAAACTTCCCAAAGTAGCTCTTTCTGACGGTATGCTTTGACATTAATCTTGCGAGAATATGGTGGGAAAAATCGCATAGTCGCCGAGTCGCTGAGACTCGGATATGGTGTTTTCTTCTGGGAATAGTTGGCCGGGTTGTGATAGCCACTTGCTCAAGTCAGGGATACTCCTTGCAATAAAAAGTCACAACCCACAAGAGAGCCGTAGTCATCATGGCATGTGAGTTCTTCTATGAAGGGAAGGCTCATGTATAATTCGTGGAGGCAGCACATGGTGCTCACTTTCAAGATGACGGACGTAGTACACAGTCTCTAATGGACATTCCTGTGGTGACATAGTCCCAGCACGTCGTCTGTTGGGAGTGTGAGACTGAAAGACGAGACGAAACGGGAAAGAGCGCAGTCCGATAGAGTAATGACCAATAGAGTAATGCCAGTCTGGCAAGGCACCGTCACGTCCTCACTCTTTCGACACGCTCATTGCTCATGAGAAAAGTCAACTTTGCAAGAACTTTACGACGATATCCTCGACCCCGACATGCCTCCACAACCCCATTAAGCCCATCCGTTCAAGTTACGACTCTCCCTAATAAGCTACGTGTCGCAACCGAGAACACACCTGGTCATTTCTCCTCCCTTGGGCTTTACATCGACGCTGGCGCACGGTATGAGACACCTGCACAACGCGGGTGTGAGTCATTTCGTAGACAGGATGGCTTTCAAAGTACGTGCGCATTCATCCAGAAAGATAGTAGAGCCATGACCGCAGTCCCCATAGACCACCCGATCGATGTCAGACGCAGACATGGCGACAGCTATGAGCACGCTCGGGGGACAGATAATGTGCTCATCATCCCGAGAAACCATCATGTATCAGTCCTCCCACTTCCACCAGGCAACCCCGCTGGCCCTTTCTCTCATCTCCGAGACCGTTCAAAATGCATCGTTCCTTCCAGAGGAATTAGACGCTCAGCGTGCCGCCGCCGAGTACGAGATTCGCGAGCTCAAGGCAAAGCCGGAAGTGATCTTACCTGAGATCCTACACGATGTCGCATATAACGGCAAAGGGCTCGGAAACCCGCTTCTCTGCCCTGAGGACCGCATTGACACCATAGACGCTCCTCTCATGCGTGACTTTATGACGCAGTGGTACCGGCCAGAACGCATGGTCATAGCCGGCGCCGGTATAGCACACGAGGAACTCGTTGAGCTCGCAGACAAACACTTTTCATCGCTGAAGTCTGCCCCCATAGTAGATGGACAGACGACCACGCCCCCATCGCCTCGCCCGACATCTTCCATTCCTCCGCACCTTCTGCATCCCCAGCCTCCAAATCTGTTAAAGTCACTAACCAGGGCAGCATCCTCTTATTTGTCTAACACTCCCAACCCCGTTTCATCAATAATTGGGTCAACGTACACCGGCGGCTACCGGTTTATTCATGACCCGGAATCCGAGTTCAATCATATCTACATTGCCTTTGAGGGTGTCGGTATACATGACGACGACATCTACGAACTTGCTACAATGCAGGTACTCCTTGGCGGTGGCGGTTCTTTCTCCGCAGGTACCTTTCCCCGTACTTTCGCTTCGTCTTATTGCTAACGCCGACTCACAGGCGGGCCGGGCAAGGGCATGTACTCAAGGCTGTACACTCATATCCTGAACCATCATGCGGCGGTCGACCACTGTGCTTCTTTCCATCACATATACAATGATTCATCGCTATTCGGTCTGTTCGCATCATTTGCGCCGTCTGCTCGAGTTACAGTTCTTCCCCACCTCGTACATCAGCTCGCGCTACTGTTGTATCGGGCTGTTCCCTCAGATGAACTTAGCCGAGCTAAGAATCAGCTCAAGAGTAGTCTCGCAATGGCGCTTGAGAGCCGCGCCGTCGAAGTTGAGGACCTCGGTCGCCAGGTGAGCATGCGTTTGCTCATACCGCGGATTAGGGGGTGTCTAATGCTATTTGCTTAGTTGCTGGTACATGATCGCAAGATTCCTATATCTGAGATGGCAGATAAGATTGATTCGGTGACCGCCGAGTCTCTGCAGCGGGTTGCCCAGCGGATCTTCGGGTCACAATCGGGTGGCAAGCCCACAGTTCTGGCAATGGGTAGTCAGGATCTCGGTGATTGGCAGACACAGTTCCGGAAGTACGACGTAGGGGCTGTGTGATATGTATGTACCTCACCGGCACCGGTTCTGTTCCCAGTTGCCGACCTTACCTCCTTACCGTCGCCACCTAAAAGTCCTAATTCCCTATTTAATTTCGGTGCTAGTGCCACTCCACACGTTATTGTGTTGCTCCTTACGTAGTGCACCGCAATAGACAGGAACTCCTTCTGGTCTTACACGAGGTGACGAGATCCGATCGATTGAGACACGAGACAGTCACGCGGGAGATGAGCGAAGGTCACATGGTCTCGACGCGCGATGCATCATCGATGGTTCGTGTTTGCGCCTTCAACGCTACTACCTACATACATATACCCTCGGCCCCTAACAACTGGATCCCTTTACACCTTGATCTCATCTAGACCCTATCCATCTAGAAATGCGACGCGCGCAAAGCGTACGACACTATACCCGTTCCTCCGCCTCCGCGGCTGCCACTGGGTCGGACGACCTTGGCGTTCTGAAGGAAGTCCCCGAAGAGTCCACCGAGGTCACACTGCGGAGACAGCTTCTTGAGAAGGACAAAGAGAATGACAAAGTACGTGGGCTTCTTGATTTCTCGCCACTGCGCATGTGAATAAGGGTTGTCCTACCCCTACCCGCAGCTCCGGGATCAGATTCAGGCCTTGCAGGTGCAGCTCGCCCAGCGACCCCCAATCGAGGCAATCCAAGAACTACGAAAGGAATATAGCAACCTCGAACTCATCCTGCAGGGAACACAGCGCGAGAATGAACGAGCCATGACTGAGCTAGAGAGGTCAATCTCGTTGGGCACACGGCTAACAGCAGGACAGCCGCTGATGACTCTTTGATAGGGGCAAACAGAGAGAGAAGCTTCTAGAGCGTGAACTGGAGAAACTGGCAGGCGGCAATTGGCAGGTGCGTGTGTAGATCACACTGGTTTTCCGCAGGGCGCGAACCCACTGACCTGGTGCCCCTTTGCCCCTGCCCCCATGTAGGCTAATCTCGACATTGCGCCTGCTGGCATCGCGAGCCCACATTCCTCACGCACCGCTACGGCCCTCTTCTCTCCAACGCACCATATGACGTCGCTTCCGCCGTCCAACGGTGCCTCGCGGGCAAGCGGTGACGCGACAGCGCCTCACGTGGAACAGGTGCGCCTGCTCGTCCTCGGTATGGAGGAACGTCTCCGGGTGCGGGAAGAGAAACTCGTGAAGGCGATGGAGAAGGCAGACCAGGAGTCTCATAGGTTCGAGTCATTGCGCAAGGATGTGTCGACTGCGAAAAGCTAAAGGAAGTTAGGTACTTCGGATATGCATGGACGATTCCGCTTTGTTGCACTGTTTTGTTGTTATCATGTGTACACATTTACTATGCCTAACGGCTGTTATCTATTCAATGGAGCAGGCTCAAGCGAGTGAGTGAATGGTATGAGGCAAAGGAGTGGCATTGGTCTGCTCGGAACTAAAAGAAGGGGGAGCGGTGTGTGGAGGGTACAAGTCGACGCACACAGCAAACACTGATGACTTTCCTGCTCTAGGGGCGTACGGAAACAATGTGGATGGGTTTGAACTACGAAGAAACGATCTAAAAGCGATGGTGGCAGAAATTGTGGAAACGGAACAACTGGGAAATGGGAACAAAGGAAGAAGCGGGATTACAGTACCGGACGTAATCAGGGCAGGAGAGGAAAACACTCAAAAATTCGATATCAATTCGTAGAAAAATCACAGAGCGTCATATAAGCTACCTGTGAGGCCGCGAGAGTGCGTACAATCCATCGGTACCGCTAATAAGTCAGAAAGACGAATGGAGGGGGGAGTCAGAGGGAATGTATGTGGGACGCGAGTCAGGCTGGGCCCAATCTTCCGCGGCTGGCTGTGGCACAATCGCATCCGAATCCGCGCAGGTCTGTGCGTCCGTCTCGGTTGGACCGTGCGTGGGAACTACCATCGGAGCACAAACGACAAATCGTCGTTTCTCGCTCACCTTTCATTCCCCCATTCCCATTCCCGCACCACCACCTTCTCCTGCACCCCCCAGCAAGAACATCGTTTTTTACCTTACCTTCCCCTCGTCGAAACTCATGGCTCGCACCAAGGTATGACCACCACTCTACCTCAACGTAAATTTAGTCCCTGATATCTTCACCGTCTGCCAGCAAACTGCCCGCAAGTCTACCGGAGGTGGGTATCAAGTCTGAAATTACCATAAAAAGTAAAAATTCTGACTTTGGTTCATCTGCTAGGCAAGGCCCCCCGTAAGCAACTCGCAACCAAAGCTGCTCGCAAGACTGCCGCCGCCGTATGTATTCTTATCTTCGTCGTCGCCGACATGGTCACGTGCTGATATTCGACTTGTCTTTCTAGGCCACCACTGGTGGTGTGAAGAAGCCCCACAGGTTCCGCCCTGGTACCGTCGCGCTGCGCGAGATTCGTCGGTACCAGAAGTCCACGGAGCTTCTCATCCGTAAATTGCCGTTCCAGCGTCTCGTTCGTGAGATCGCTCAGGACTTCAAGGTACGTCGCTAGGTGCTGTCACGTGGTTGCTGTGCTCATAACATGCTCTGCTGTGCAGACCGACCTGCGCTTCCAGTCTTCGGCTGTGATGGCGCTTCAGGAGGCTGCCGAGGCTTACCTTGTGTCCTTGTTTGAGGACACTAACTTGGCCGCTATCCATGCTAAGCGTGAGTCTACTATTTCATTATACCTACTATAGTCATGCTTATTGCATATACCCCTAGGTGTCACGATGTATGTCGTTAGATCGTACCTGTTGGGCTTCACCCTCTGACGTATTTTTCTTTACAGCCAACCCAAGGACCTTGCTCTGGCCCGCCGTCTCCGAGGCGAGCGGTCTTAAAGACATTCTTGATTCACTCACATGCACTTCTTTGACTGATCCACATGCGTGTCATTGAGCGTTTTGCGTCATCACGGATGGGGATCGTTCGATGTACAATTATTGTCTCTTACAGTAAATGCGCCTGTCGATGAAAGTTCTTTCTTGTGCTCGGCTTGGTATCTATATATGGTCTCACTGCAGAACTGCAATAAAGTATGCCCCTTTACCTTATCGGTGTGCCCTATCAGTGTAGCGCCAGGTGTGCTTCTAATGAGCGTTAATGAACACCCAGACCGCCTACCCTACTAAAAGACAAGGTCACACGGATTCCCATATAACCGGATTGGAACATGGCCGGTTAGCCGGGTCGGCGATGTTGTCACCCAGCGAACACTGCGCAACTCTTGCAGAAGCGACTCCACTTAAGTCCTATTATGCGTTCCACTCGTTGGCAGGTGTTGATGGATACAGTAATGGAAGAGCACAATAGCACCCGTCACACCCTCCTAACTTGTAATTAATTTTGTGCTGATCTTGTTATTTTTGACATTATTGCAACTTTGCAAGGTAATTGTTCCCGCGCGTGGCGTGGATGCATATGAGGCGCCCCGGCTAACGGCAATGCCCTGTCGTCTTCTCCTACGGCCTCGACGCAAATTATAACACACCGCCCCTCCTTCATCCCAATAAGTAACTTACTCAACGACTGGTACCTCGACGAGCGTTTATCAACTGGACACGGGTCTGTTGAATGGCCGGGGTTGGTCCACCGGATTTGGATAACCATCCGAGTCGGCCAAGAACCCACGTTCGGGCCTTGGTTCGGGTACGCAAGACCTAAGACGTCCATTCCGCCTGTCATCTGTAATTCCCGGCGCCATTTGGTATGGATAATGCGCTAGCCGTAGTCGAAAGCTCCACGCTTGGCCTCCTCACGCTTATAATGGGCACCAGCCCTCCCAGTACCATCCGTGAACTCCTTCTCCCACCTCTGGACATTGACATGCCCGCCCCAGTCTCCTCCGGTCGCCTACCTCCCAACCCTATTCAGACTCAATTAAAGAGTCCCGGATCTGACTCCCGCAAGGACTCGCTCCCTTCTGCAGGCCCGGGTGCCTACGACACCACCGTTATCCCACCCTCCCATGAAGCTCGCACTCTTGTCCTGTGCTTTGATGGGACCGGAGATCAGTTCGACGCGGATGTGCGTGCATACATACCCTCACTGTCTGCTTATGTGCTACTCACTGACCGATTGCCATCCAGAACTCCAATATCATACAGTTCTTCTCTATGTTAAAGAAGGACGATAAGAGCCAACAGCTTACCTATTATCAGGTCTGCCACCATGAGGCTCACTTCTAGAACATGTGACTCATCCGGCGTGCTTCTATAGGCCGGCATCGGGACATACACGATTCCAGAAGTCGCAACGCCATTTATGGCAAAAGTGAAGAGGGGCATCGATATGGCCATCGGCAGTCACCTTGATGCGCACGTTATGGGTGCGCCGTCCTAATTGTTACGGTACTCGCTCGACCCGCTTACAAACATTTTCCTCGTAGGGGGATATGAATTCCTGATGGAGCATTGTGCGTTCTTTGAAAGTCGTAAATGAAAACGGCATTTCTCATCTTGGTTGTTAGACCACGCCGAAGACAAGATATGCATTTTCGGATTTTCCCGTGGTGCATACACCGCTCGGGCGCTGGCAGGCATGATCCACAAAGTACGTTTCTGTATTGTTGCGTCTGTGGATTCAATCATAACTTACTCGGCTGGCTGCAGGTTGGTTTACTTCCCTCGGGTAACCACCAGCAGGTTCCCTTCGCGTACAAGATGTTCACTCGCAATGACGATATTGGTTGGTCTCAGAGTACCGTATTCAAGAAAGCATTTTCGGTGGATGTTGAGATAGATTTCATTGGTGTTTGGTATGCCCGTTTTCTCTGCTGATGGCTTCGGTCTAATGCACTCTGTAGGGATACGGTCTGTTCCGTCGGGCTCATTCCGCACACCCTCCCATTCACACACTCCAATACTGCCTGTCCGCTACTTCCGTCACGCCATCTCACTTGACGAGCACCGTGCCAAGTTTAAGGCCAACCATTGGCATCTGCGGCACGAACACGACCATAAAGGCACGAACCTTGGGGAGATGCCGCGGTCAAATCACCGTCATCCTCACTATCATAGCAGCCACCATCGCCGCCACCACGATCGTGACCATAAAAAGAACGGCGAAGAAGACCCCGAGGACGGGCAATGGGAGACCGATGTGCGTGAAGTTTGGTTTGCTGGGTGTCACTGTGGTACGTGTGATCGTCTCAAAGGATGCACTCCCGATCTCACACCGTCCGCGTAGACGTCGGTGGAGGGTCGGTCCCGAACGGTACACGAAACAGTCTCGCCAGAATTCCACTTCGCTGGATGATTCGCGAGTGTTTCCGTGCCAACACCGGAATTCAGTTCTACCGTGAATCTTTCAAGGAAATCGGCCTCGACCCCGAGACACTCATAAATCCCAATAAACTCTTCGCACCACGCCCGCCTGCCCTGACGCCGTCTGCTGCCCAAGTCGCCCAAGTTCAGACTTCGGCCCATTTTGCGGAGCCAACTGATGGGACCCTAGTAACGGACCAGGTGCAAGCTTCCCCGACCGCGGCTACCACTTTCCAAACAGAGGAGATCGAAGAACTCGCAGACGCGCTCAGTCCGACCTATGATCAATTGAAGTTATCGAAAAAATGGTGGCTCCTCGAGGTTATCCCGATGCAACATCGTGTACAGGATCGGAGGAATTGTACGTGGAAGTACTTCTGGAAGTACGTATTTGTGTCTATCACTACTATTCTTCGTGATTCACATGGGGTATGGCTTTCCCGCAGAATGAACCTGGGTGCAGGACGCACTGTCCCCGAGCCAATCCCTGAAAACGGAGAGAAAATTTATGTCCACCGCTCTGTAAAGATAAGGATGGAAGCCGAGGGACTGAAAGACGGGAAGTATGTACCCAAGGCGAAGTTCCACGGTTTCGACCACGAATGGGTGGATTGATGCACGGATCTTGACACACTCCTGATGATGATCCACTATTGAATCTCTTACATTACATTTTGTACGATTATTACATCTGCTCACACCTCTATGCACATGGTTCTTAGCTTTCAGCGCTGATCTATATGTCTTCCATTAGTGCTCCCAATCCTATCGTCACCCTATATTTTCTTGTCCATTTCCGTAGCAGTAGTATCATGAAAGAAGCCCATGACGTTACTACATCATCGCCCTTAAAGGCAGAGCGCAAAGTACTGAGAACGACGCCCACCAGATGCCGTACAGCCCGAGGAGAGTCGATATGGCATCGGAGAGACCGCGGGCCTTCACCGCGCCCTGATTGGTGGAATGGCACGGTGTCAAGAGATCATCGGTGTCGCTTCACAAGGATAGATTGGGATTTAGACTCGTGAAGGAAGGGCTCTGCTTGCGGCGAAGATACTGGGAGACAGCACATGGTGATTACAATGCGACTGGACTGGTAGTTCAAGGCAAGAGCAAACACCGTGGAGAAAGAGGTTACGGCTCCGCTCCTTGGGTGGAGTGTGTATGTCCGCGTGTCCCGTGGACGGAGGGAAGAGCGCCCATGCGCTCATGACCTAACTCCGCCACCAAAGATTTCTGCTGGAGAAGGCGCCCTGGCCCCCAGCTTCCTTGTAGAGTGCATAAACCCGGAGTAACTAGGCGCGTCTCGGTCATCGTCATAGGCTAGTGTCCTGATTGGACCAACTTTCACTTTCCTGCTGCGCGCGCGATGAACGAGGCAGATCTCAATCGCTGATTGTCTGCTACGCTACTGCACTCCTACTATCTGCGCCCACTTTTTCTCCGTCCTCAGAAGTCTGACGTGCCAGGAGCCCGAGCGCCGAAATTCCTCCGTTTTTCCGTTCTCCATCCACCCTTATATTTTTTTTTTTCACCGACCAGTGAAGTACGGGTATACTACTAAGCGTCTTTGAGCAGTGCTGAGTCTGCCGCCCACTTTGTGCGCGATCTGCAGTGTATACGGTGCGTCCCACGGACGTGCAGGGGGGTTCCGGCTCGCCCTCGGGCAGCGCGGATCCCCCTCCTCCCCGACAGCGCCGCAAGCCAGGGCGCGTCCCCGTGTCATGTGCGGAGTGCCGGCGGTGCGTGCCCCAAAATTTCCGATCCTTGCCGTCCGTTCGTGTACCAATACTGACTGCCGATTATCAATCAGGCTCAAGCTAAGATGCGACCGGAATGTGCGCACATTTGCGTTTTTGTCATCGACAGGGAGCCGCTGCTCACGGTTCGTGCATAGGTTCCCTGTGAGAAGTGCACCAAACGCGGGTGCGCGGCGATCTGCCCTAATGGTTCGTCGTGGTGGAATCCATGATAGTCGTCCTGTGCTTGCTAACAACAAACACACACAGGCTCTCTCGCCACAGGGCGCACGAACAACAGGTGCGTAGAACTATACCCGACTCCTGCGTGCCATTACCAACCCACGCACGCGCGACTGGGGGGCACCTCGCGGCAAAAGATTCGTCTTGGCGAATACCGAGCAGCTACACGCGCAGATCGAGAGCATGACGCGCCGCATACAAGAGCTAGAGAACGGCCTCGGTACGGTCTACGCTACCATCTCAAAAGAAAGGCACCCGCTCCTCAGCGGCGAGGACACGAGCACGCAGGACTCGTCCAGCGCGGACGTTCCTATGTTAGCGGACCCCTCGCCGCCCGTAGAAACAGACCCGTCCGTTAACGAGGACGACGTGATCGATTGCTGCGGTGCGTGATACGGTTCCACCCCCCCTTCCTGCAGAGATCCTGAGTGTATTTGCAAGGCACGCTGAGCGTTGGCACCAAAGGCGATTCGTGCTTTTATGGCGCGACGGCGAGAGGAGAAGTAAGAGCGCACCCCGTGAAAGTCGCATCGCTGACCTAATCGGATTCTCTCGCCCACAGTTTCTTTTTTTCCAAGCTCAAGCTCCCCGCCGACACCCCCGCCCAGTCTTACTTTCAACACACGCGACTGAGCGAGCGCATCTTGTCTATTCCGTTTCCTGAGGCATCGCCCGAACAGATCGCGCCGGAGATCCGTCGGATGGTATATGCCCATCTGCCTCCCTTTGAAGACGCGCGGGGTACTTGTGAGTTGTTTCTGAACTACTCGTCGTACATGTGCGTGCTCCTGGTCATGAGTTATCTTCTCTCTAATATGCGGGGCAGGACCTCCTCTTTGACGCGAGAAGAGTTATTACACGTTCTAGAAACCGTTTATCACGACAGGTGCGTGCTGAGCGATGACAGCCTAACATGTACTTCATCTCCTTGCAGGAGCGCAGACCCAGAGCCTGCCACACATCACCTCGGCCTCCTCTTCATTGTGCTTGCCCTTTCCAAGTTGCTTTACGGCGAGGAGAACTACACCGTGGACTCGCAGGACTATTTCGTGTTGTCTCGCGTAGCATTGACCTTCGATTCGCCAGTGACAACTACTACCGTCACCGCCGTGCAGACGATCGTGCGTGGTTTCCTCGAGACTGCATGTGGGGCTCTAAGCCGTGCAGGTCTACATGGCCGAGTACCTAGTGCTGAGCAATGTTCATATCGACCCGACCGGCTGCACCAGGGCGTGGATGTACATCGGGATGGCTATGAAGCTCGCGACACAGTGTGAGTCTCGCGCAAATATTATGTAAAAAACCTCTCTCACCACAGTGCAGATGGGTCTTCGTGAGCATACCTCTCAACCGTGGGTCAACGCGCTTGCTGACTCATCGTGTTATATAGACCTCGGAGGCGCGAGATTCCGGCTCGAGCAGCACGAAATCAAGCGCCGTGACCGAGTATTTTGGCATCTGTTTTCTTCCGATGTCTGGGCAGTAAGCATCCTGGGTCTTTCTCTTACTTTGCGGAAGTGAGGGGTTCAGCGTGCGAATCTAGAGCTTCACGTCTGGCCGACCGCCGAGTACATCGTTGAGCTTCATCGACTGCGATCTTCCCGATGATAACGAAGAGCAGGTAGGCAGCAATGGCGAAAGGCTCATTGGCTGTATGTCCCCCCGTCCTTACGCGGGGACACGTATTGATGTCCCACAGATCAACGTTGGAACTACGAGTTTATCAAGCTGCTTTCTCAGGTCATGGCTACTGCTTTCACTTCCCGGCCTCCCCATGCGGCGATCCTTGACCTAGATAGGAAACTGAGAGATTTTCCCGTACCCCCTTACTTGAGACTACAATGGACTGGTCAAGAGTCGTCAGATAGTCCTACTCTGGGTGAAGCGCTGGGTCGTGCTCTCTAGCAAGGAATGGGGTAAGCACTTGTCATTTCATTTGGGAATGCCGTACTGGACCTTCGTGTAGCAATCTTGAACATTCCATCGCGCATATTTTGCACAAGCGCTGCGTGAAAATCCGCGAGACCCGCTCAGGCATAGATATGGTCTCTCAGTTATGGCGCTCTACCGCTCGGCATTCCGACTCGTCGAGGGCTGTTCCAAGACCCACCAAGCTTGCCCTCCAAACTTTCAATTCTTCCGTACCAATTTTGCTAGTTCAAAAGTACTTTCCGTAGTCGTATGTCTCTCTTTCCTCGGGCCTTCGTCATGCACTGTAACGCTGGAAATCATAGATTGTGATGTGCCTGCTTCGCGTGTTCGGCCCCCAAGTCGAACTTGGCGGTGCCCGCTCTTGAAGTACTCGGCAAAGCAGTTGCGCTGTTCGAGAGCGGGACGGAGAGCGGGAGCATACATCTATCCGAAAATATGGTAGGGTGCATTTTTTTAAATCCTCGTACTCCGTCCCCATGACTTCGCCCTCTTGCAGGAAGCGGTGCGCAACCTGCATCGCGAGGCCCGCGAAGCAGTCGAAAAAGGCAGAAGTTCAGACGAGCCGTACGCGCCGCTGGGAGCAGAAGAGCTGGACCGGCTCTGCGGGATGACGCGACTGGTGCAGGCGCCCGTCGCACCCGAACAACTCGCGAGCGATTATCGCGCGGTCAGCGGGCTGGACGCGCCGACGGCGTCATCGTCGACTCACGGATCGGCCGACTCGTACGCACCGCCCGACCCACAGCTGGTACGGCAAGTGGCAATGGTGTGCTCGGGCGCTTCGACCCCCAACACGGCGTTTGCAGGCGAGGAGGACTTTGGGGTGGGTCAGCAGTGGGAGGAGGAGGCGCTCGCTGCCGGCACGACTGCGGCGCACCAGCCGTACATCTTGGATGCATCTTGGCAGGATTTTGTCGCGCAACTGGGATTCTGAAGATTACTGTATGTAGTTCTGCGTTGTGCGGTTGTATAGGGTAACGAGGATTGAAGCACGTGCGTTGGTATAAGCGCTCCAGGGTCGCAGCTGCGCCCTGGCACAGGCGTTTTCGGTTCTCGGCACGAAGAGTTTTGTCGCAGTCAATAATTTTATGGAACCCTGCTTTGCTTTCCTTAGCCATCTCTAATCTGTCCCCTTCCCCCCCTTTTCCTGTTTCTTCATGGCATATATACCAAGTCACGCCCTCGCAGGTCTTCGCAACTATAGATACAAAGGAGTCGACAAGTACGTCTGTCGTGTCATTCGTGCCCGGTTGTATAGGGGTTCTCGCTGAACGTCTCACCCGAAAGGTCTTTTCTCTCGAATTATGTGCTGAACCCCTTCTGGACCTGGTTCGTCACCCTCTGGCCCACGTGGGTCGCACCCAACGTGGTACGTGCCCGTCACAGGTCGTCGCACATTCGATTCAATTCAATTCCAACGAATTAAGATAACACTGTCTGGGCTGGCGATCGTGCTCTTCAACTTTGCGTCGCTGTCATACTACGATCCTACGTACCTGACGGAAAAAGGTGGCGCGACGCGCCCACCAAATTGGCTGTACTTTACGTGCGTGCCCGACTTTTTTTCCATCTCACCGCTCCAGTTTTGACGCGGTGTAGGTGGGGCATCGGGTTGTTCATGTACCAGACCTTGGACGCGATAGACGGGTGGGTATTGGAATTGGGACGAGATACGGACTGGGCTGACGTCGATGTGTCGGACAGGAAGCAGGCGCGTCGGACGGGAATGCAAGGCCCTCTGGGCGAGATGTTTGATCATGGTATGTGCTGGCCCTTCCTACACGCAACCTCTTTCGCTCACATTGGCCCAGGGTGCGACGCTCTTAATACCACCGTAAGCGTACAGTGGCACTCCCCCTGATGTCGCCCTGGTTGACGCGGATATAGCTCGAGGTTGTCCTCGCCGCTTATGCGTTGAATCTCGGGCGGTCGTGGTGGACCTTCGGTTCGCAGGTCGCCACCCTGGCAAACTTTTATTTAACTACTTGGGAAGAATATCACACCGGTCTGTAATACCCTTCTCAATGCGTCACCCATCCTGATAGCCAGGTCTAGGTCAAATATACCTTAGTGTTTTCTCTGGCCCTGTAGAAGGTATTCTTATCATTGTTACAATATTCATGATTACTGGTTTCTATGGTGCGTTATGATGTGCCGACTTTCTTGTGCAGATTCTGAACCCGGTGCAGGACCCTCATTCTGGGACCAGAAAATATTAACGTTCACCCGACTCGAGAACGTCGAGTGGATAGCCTCGCGCGTGCCTAACCTTGCCATCAACACCTCATTCATGATTTTCGCGGGAGTCGGTTTAGGATTCAACATCATCACGAGGTGCGTGGGCGTCTATCTTCGCCGCCTGACTCTTCACTGACGTTGGGATAGTTACATTAACGTATTCATAGCCCGCCGCGCTTCCGGAGGACCCGTGGTAAAGCCGTTATTATATCTACTTCCGTTCCCCATGTCGGTGCTACTACACGTCGCATGGCTGAATCACCCGACTTTGCGCAACTCTGACATCATCAACTCACCCGCGTTCGTCCCTTTCCTCTGCGCTTGGGGCCTGCAGTTCGCGCACGTCGTCGGGCAGATGATCCTCGCGCATATCACGAGCCAGCCTTTCCCGCTGTGGGATTCGATGTACATATGGACCATTGTCGGAGCGATCGACGCCAACATGCCGGTCCTATTTGGGAGGTGAGACTCTTTCGTGAGACGAGTGCCAGATTGGCTAAAAAAAGTGGCGCGCGCGGACGCTTAGACCGCCGTTGATCCAGCACAATCCAGAGAACACGGAGAAATTTGTGTTCGTAGTACTGGCCGTCGCGTTCGTGACGTATGCACGCTTTGTTGTGCTGGTCATTTCGGACATCACGAATTACCTGGGCATCGCATGTCTGACGGTGCGCAAAAAAGACGCGCGGGGTGTGTGGAGGAGTGCACTTCCGCCCAAGTCGAGTGAGAAGAGGGTTTGATAGAACAGATTATATATAGAGATGGCTTATCTAGACGAGCGATGATAATCACACGAGTCGAGTCAAAACTGTCCGAGTCCCGTGTTCGCGCATGCTCGCCCATTGGCTCCGGCCCATAAGACTTGTCTCCGTACCTCATCGATCTCTCTACTCACGAATACAACCCACGAATACTCCTCCACGTTTTTGTACGATGACATCTACACTGGACGCGCTCAACGCCGAGCTTGCGCAGCAGACCGAGCTGTTCAACAGGCTTCGAATAGACAACTCGGACCCTGCCGCACTCGAGGAATCACGCAAGAGACTGGGTGAAATAAAGAGGGATCTCGCAGCGCTCAAGCCGGGCGGGAAGGACGCAAAGAAAAAAGAGCGTTTGCTGCTCAAAACACCCAAGGTACGCGCTGGCTGGCTCGCTGGCTGGAAGGGGTCGCTACTCACTCACTCACTCCCACAGGGCACGCGCGACTATGGCCCCGGCGAGATGTTCTGCCGCGACTATGTCGAGCGCATCGTCAAGGAGTGCTTCGTGCTGTACGGCGGCGCGCAGCTCGACACGCCCGTCTTTGAGCGGAAGGACATCCTCGCGGGCAAGTATGGCGAGGACGCCAAGCTCATCTTCGACCTCGAGGACCAGGGCGGCGAGCAGCTCGCGCTGCGCTACGACCATACCGTGCCGCTCGCGCGGTACCTTGCCATGGGCGGCGTGACCAACACGCAGTCCAAGCTCTGGCAGGTCGGCAAGGTGTATCGGAGAGACAACCCCGTCATGTCCAAGGGCCGCATGCGCGAGTTCTCGCAGGCGGTACGTGTGCTTTTTTCTTTTGGAGTGGGGTGAGATGGGGTGTTGATTGATTGCCAGGATTTTGACATTTCGGGGCAGTGGGACACGATGATCCCCGACTGCGGAGCTGCTCAGTCTGCTATGTACAATCCTCACGCGACTTGAAGTTGGGGAGTTCACAGTCAAGGCACGCATTTCTTTTTTGCTGTATGATGTTTGACACTGACATAGTTAAAACGTGCTGTACCACCTTGCCCGCTCGCAGGTCAATCACAGGAAAATACTAGATGGCATCTTCGAGGTCTGCGGCGTGCCACCAGAGAAAATCCGTCCCATATCGTCTGCTGTTGACAAACTAGACAAGGTATTTCATATACCGTACTCGATAACCTTGCGCTGACCCACTAGGGTAGTTACCGTGGTCCGATGTGAGGAAGGAGATGATAGAAGAGAAACGGTCTTGACGCCGCCTCCGCTGACAAAATTGGAGAGTATGTAAGCACAAGGGTACGCAGCTGTTCCGGAGTCCGTCTCCCGCCTTACTGATAAGTGAAGAAGGTGGTCGACCATTACTCGATCAGCTTCTTGCAGATGCGACACTGACAGCTAACGCAAAAGCAAAGCAGGGTCTCGACGAGATTGGGACCCTGTTCACCTTCCTCGACGCGTACAAGATCACAGACAAGGTCAGCCCAACTCTGGGGCATATGCAACTCCGTCGATAGGCTAAACCGATTCCGTAGATTCTGTTTGACCTCTCACTAGCACGCGGCCTCGACTACTACACGGGCCTCATCTACGAGGCCATTGTCGAGGCCTCAGCGCCGCCAGGCCTCACAGCCACGGAGAAACCCGATCCCGCACCGGCGGTGCCAAAGAAGAAGGGCAAAAAGAGCGGCGGCGCGGACGAGGACGAGGAGATCGACGAGTCGCAAGTCGGCGTGGGCTCGATCGCCGCGGGCGGGCGGTACGACGATCTCGTGGGCATGTTCACGGCCGCGGCGTCGAGCGACGGCAAGAAGGGCGCGGGCCTGCCGTGCATAGGCGTGAGCATCGGGCTGGACCGCATCTTCGCGCTGCTCTGGCCCAAGTGGGTCGAGCGCGGGATGCGCAGCAAGGAGGTGTTCGCGTACGTGCTCGCCGCGGGCGACGGCCTGCTCCCCGAGCGCATGGCGCTCGTGCAGGAGCTGCGCGCGCAGGGCATCGCGGCGGACTTCCTTGCGAAGAATAAGCCGAAGCTGAACGCGCAGTTCGCGGCGGGCGAGAGGGACGAGGTGCCGTATGCGGTCATCCTTGGCGGGGAAGAGCTCAAGGCGGGGCTGGTCACCGTCAAGGAGCAGCGATGGGAATTCGTGGATGGAAAGAAGGCGAAGGTCGAGTCGACAGGATAAGGGCACGCAGGTCCCGCGTGCGGAGCTCGTCCAGTGGCTCAAGGCCACGGAAACATTCAGAGATTGGTCCGGCGGGAGGCTAATCCGACAATGAAATTTTGCAGTTGACACACATAACCAGGTCCTAATACATAGAGTACACCATCGAGAGGGAAGATACGGAATGGAATTTTCTATTATATATGTTTGTTGCGAGTTCCAAGTCACTATTCATCATCCGATCCCGAATCGTCAAATTCTTCGTCGTCGTCGTAGTCTGCGCAAAGTCAGCTTCGACGAGCTCGCGGACAATTAGGGTTTCACGCACCTTCGGCAATATCACCCTTCAAGAGGCTCTGCTGAGCCTGAGAGCGGCGGAATGCCTTCAGCGTCTCTTTATCGTCCTCATCCACATAGTCCTGGGCTATTTGACCCTCCTTGTCCTTGATACTGCAAGCTATTCGTGAGATCTAGGCGGCGACAGATTACACGAGAGGGAAAAGCCAACCGTGGATCTGCGCCAGCATCAAGAAGTGAATCCACGATGAGAGCGCGGAGCTCGGGCTCCTCTATCTTCACAGCAAGATGTAGTGGTGTCGCGCCTTCGATGTTGTTGGTGTAGTCGACATCACAGCCGTCGTATTCAAGAAGTTCATTTAGAACATCCAGCGAACCTTCCTTGGCTCTGAACCTACGTAAGCGCGCTGACGAAGGGGGGGGAAGGAAGACGGTCATCACTCACGCATAGTGCAGAGCTGTTGATCCCAAAGTCGATTTAGGGCTAGGGTGCGTGGTCTAAGCATCGAGGCCCACCTGTGTTACCGATGCTGGGGAAAGACCAATCAGCGATATGCATCAGAGTCTGGGTGAATAACTCACCCGTCCTGGTAGTTGATATCGAACTTGCCCACCTCACTAAACACCTTCTTCACAAGCTGGTCGACGTTGTCAGGTGCGCGCAGAATCAATGAGTAATTTGTCTAGAAGGAGGGTCGTTTAAGAACAGACTGTGCCCATCCGATGAGAAAGCGCACTCAGAGTTTTGGTTTTGTCCTCGTCTGCCATTTGTCGAGATAGTCGAGGTCGGGTTCAAAAAGTGCGGAGTTTCTTAATCAGGGCAACCACAACTTGCTCAATGCAGCCTCCCAGTAGAGCTGATTTTCCTTTCCATCGTGATCCCGTACGTTGCTCTACTTCTCATAGCGCGTACAAAAGAAGCGATCATTATTTCAGGATTCGCTTATAGCAGAAACCCTCGTATCTGTCGTCACCAAGGCCGTAATTACCCTCGACGATGGAGTGCAGCGATTGGTCGCCATAAAAGTGGGAAAGGCTAGGAAAGGCCTTGTGTTGGAGCCTCACGATATCATCAAGGAGCTTCGTCTACTGTCTTCGCTGTCACATCCTGCGGTCAGGCTGCATATGTCTCACCCGCCGGCGTAGCTGGCATGTTCACACGTGCACAGATCATCAGCGTCCTGGGCCACAAGTACGATGCACCCTTATCATCGCAGCGATTCTGGATGCCTTTTATGCCGTTCTCTCTCTCCGACCTTCTCTCGATCCCCACATTTTCTCCGATCCCCAATCCAGACGCTTTGCGCTCTACCCGGAATGAAGAACTGGCGTTTGAGGTGGTTGCCAAGTCCATTGTTTACCAGATCCTTTCTGGTGTTGCCTATTTACACTCCCAGGAAAGGCGGATCGCGCATCGCGATATCAAGCCTCGGAATATACTCCTCGACACCTCGGGATCGGCCGTGCTTATAGACTTTGGCGTTGCGTATTCCTCCGCGGCTGGCCCGAGGGACCTATGGCCCGAGCCCGAAGGAAAGATGTACTTCGAGGTAGGCAGCGGGTGCGTATTTATTCTTCCTCTTCGTCCTCGGGTGGACACCGATCAGCCAGTCGCTAGGCCCTACCGCGCACCAGAGCTTCTTTTTGGTGCGCGCAAGTACGATGCGATGGCTTGCGACTTGTGGTCCCTCGGCGCTACTTTCGCAGAGCTATTCACCACGCTTCACCGAAGGGCGACTTCCGATGACCTTGATGATGACATCGAGGAAAGGGGCGACCCCACGAATGCATATCTGTCTGATGAACTGCCCTGGGCATGGTCGCCCTCTCAATGGGAACGTTATTCTCTATTCGATGGCTCGCGTGGCGACATCGGTCTCGCGTGGAGCATTTTCCGCATTCGCGGTTCACCAACACCCGAAACCTGGCCCGTTCGTTTTGCTTCCGCGTACCTTGAGTTTTTTTCTCATGCATGATCCGTCAGACGTTCTCCGAGCTGCCTGATGCGAACAAGGTCAACTTTGTCGACTCGCCCGGGGTCCATCTGTCGACGTTGCTGCCACACCTCGGCCTCCCGTCTCCACAAGGGCCGCCCGTTCATCGTCCTCCCATGGAGCAGGAGTCGACCGCGGTCGACCTGCTACAACGTTTTCTTGTGTATTCCCCTGGTTCGCGTTTCAGCGCCGAAGGAGCGCTGAGGCACCCTTGGCTTTTGGGCGATGGGCCTGTCGTCCTCCCGCGGGTCGCCCTCGCGACTGCACCCGCGTCCGAGTCCGCCGCGGAGATGCGCGACGGCAGAACGGCCGCCGAATGGTTCAAGGTATTTTTTGTGTCAGGGTGTCCTGAAACCGAGCAACGGGCGTAGCTGTTGTCGATTGAATGAGGGGCTCCGAATGCATAATTGTCGTCCGCGGTCACGGTCATGATGTTCGCCGTCCTATCCTCAATGAGAACAAGGTACTACATCCACGTTTCGGAAAGACATTGGAGGGAACAACAGTAAAATTACCGGGCTGATTACAAGAGTTTGGTTTTTGTGAGTGCGCCTTGAAGTCCGGATTGATGTCTTACTACTACCTTACACCGTCAGACATATCACTTGTTATATTCAGATCCATGTCCTATCCATTGCCTTTTCCCAGATGCAATATATTTATGTAGTAAGATTCAGTGGTTGGTATACGTTTGGCTCATCATTGCACTGGTGACGCGAAAATCTTCGGCGCCTAATCGGCAGAAGTATACTTTGTATACATCAACTCCCCCATTTCTTATCTACGCCGTGTAGATGGACAAAGGAGAGTACACCCTTGTTTTAAACGCAGAGGTAACGAGGTATCCCTAATCTGCAATTATCCGTGGCTCTCCACTCACAGCCAAAACCGAGGGTGCCGCTATCGTTCTGTTACAACTTCGTCCCTGGAGATCTCCGATCGTGCTGCGGTAGCCGCGTGAGTATCTATACCCTTTTCGGAAACCGTCAAGCTGGTAACATACGCTACGCAATAGCACGCCGTGGCAGGTCGCACTTCGGATGACATGGCGCTAGCATGGACTGGCAACCTGGCAACCTACGAGGACCTTCTCGCCAGCGGACTCTTCACTCGTCAGCATCGTCCCGGAAACAAACTCCCCAGCAGATCGATCAACGGATCCCTGATCAAAACCCTTTTGTATCCATACTCCTCGGAAAGGTAAATCGTTGCGAGTGCGCACGCAGGTCTCCGCAGAAGTCTGCTTCCGATACGAAGGGACTATGGCTTTCCCCGCCCACCGGCTGTTGGCTTTATTTGTTCTCGGGGCTTTATAGGGCACATAGCCTCATCTCCTGGTCTGCGAAACCCTCCTCGAAACTACTACGATGAGCATAAACCCCGACGTGAAATTCACATTCGGCGCAGTACTGGGTGGTGGATTCCTCTCCGCAATGCAAGTACTTTCCGATGATCTGTGACCACCGCTTACCCCCCTTTCTTTCAGTTTGTCCGGAGCCTTGTGTATGCAGACGGTTTTCTATCTTCGATATTACCCGAATGACCCGATGAATTTGAAGGCCTTGGTACGTCGTTCCTAGATCCATGCATATCAACCTTCCACTGACCCTAAAACGTAGGTCGCAGTAGTCTGGCAAGTCCCACGCGGCCTACGGGTTAGCGAAAACTAAGCCCTGTCCTTTGTCGTGCAGGGCCATAGACACTGCGCAAACGTGCTGCATCGTGGTGTTGTTCGTATCAATACATGATCTTCAACTTTTCAAGACCTGAGATCGCTGACCATATATTCTGGTATGACTCTGCACTCTTTTTTCACCCCGTGAGGATGACCCCTCCTCTAACTGTATAGGACCGTCGTGGTACGTCACTTAACGAATAAGATACACCGAGAACGGTCCTCATGAGTCTCTGCAGGCTGCTATACTCTTCACCGTGAGTCCGCTGTCTGACCAAATATCTGCTGATATAAACCCAGACATCGGGTGAAGGCTATTTCAACATTTACAGTCAATGGGTTCGTTTCTTGAGCTGTAAGTCCGAGGTATTTGGCTCATGTTTGAGAAGGTACTCTGCCCACAGGGTTCACAAATGTAGGTGGGGATATCATCTATCGAGAGTCCCTTATTGAGGAACCCAAGTAAGCCAAGGAAATTGGTGGCTAACTGCGCTCACTGTGAGTCGAAACATATACTATTCTGAGCGGTTGCTCACATGTATTAGGCGCTATGCTTGGCGACCCGACTTGGTGCGTAAAACTTGTCGGCTCAAGCTATAGTCCTTACTGAGATCGTACAAGGCCTCGCTATAAGTTAGTTACCAAACACTATTTGCAGAGAACTAGTACTAAGGCTTTCATGCCGGGGCAGCTACTAGTTTCGAGATGTATGCGATTTACGAGCCATCCGTCTCTCGTTGACCGACTGCTTACTAGGTTACGCCTGCGGAGTTTTTCATTATACAGAGAACAATTGGGGGTAATCAAAACTAGCCTAGTGCACAACAGCTGTTCACAATCAATTCCGTATAGCCACTTTTAACCACGGGGCTTGCGCTGTCCGCTTTCACGGACCTTATCATTACAGCTGGCCTGTGTCATTACTTGCGCACCCTCAATCAGGGGCTGAACCAAACGAAGAAGATGTTGTCAACGGTTGTCAGCTTTGCCGACAATAATGGCGTCTTGACATGGTTCCTCGATATTCCCCTCCCTCGGAGAAGTCTACTGACTCGCATTGTCAACAGCCTGGTTGCTCTTGCGACCCTGATTTGTGTGCGGATGACATCCGTTCTCGTTGCTATTTGTGTTGATCTGTCGGACCAATAGTGGATCGTCATGCCTTCCAACCTGATCTACCTCGGACTTCACTTCACAATTGGGAAATGTGAGTGCTGCGTTCCTCGCGTTGGATTGGTCTAAGCTGAGCATTTCTAGGCTATTCGAACTCCCTTCTGGCGACGTGTGTCATTACTAGATCTTCGTCGTCCAATAGACCTGACTGACACCTTGGCGATAGCCTGAACATGCGTGACTACGTCAAGAGTACCGTAGTAACTACGCCAGAAATCGTCAACATAATATCATGCCCCTCGGGCCCCACTTCCTGGCGTTCTTCGAATTCATTCCCCATGATAGATCGCTCACTGGCGCAATGGTCCGGCTTCGAAACCCATGATGACGTGAGAAGCGGAGCGCCAGGAGTGAGCCCCATGTGATGGTGTCATCGGAGCTTCAGTGCGCTGACATCGTTTCCAGCCACTCGAGATTAAAATTGACAGGACAGTCCACTATGACTGACGCCAATGCGATCTCGCACTTAACCTAATATTAGAGCAATAATGTTACACCCTTCCTGGGTTAGATACTTGGTTAATGTATACAGACCCCATCGTATTGAGTCGTCGGGATCATGGAAAGTGCTCGCACATCTGGCGTACTCACGGGTCGACATTCGAGCGCTGCTAAGACCTGCTGCCCCGTGTTGGGCCTTTTTGTGTGCTTCGGGTTTACAGTTTTCTCCATTCCGACGCAAGTTCCGATTTCATTTTTTTTTTTTTTTTTTTTTTTGGAGGGGCGCTCTATATTCGGGAACCACATACTAGCTAAAGTAGGTATTCCGTATCTAGGTGTTAGGCAGCAGGAGATTGTAGGTATCAGCCCTACCTAACGCGCGGTAGCTGGGCCGGAGCCCAGATGTGAGGGAAAATACGAATTAAAGTACACCCCTGGTGTTGGGGTAGTGTGGGACTCAGTGCACGTCGTCGTCGCCATTGGTGGCCTGGGTCCGGTGCGCACTCCTACCCACTAAAACCTCACAATCATATGTCCACCTATCCGGCAGACCAGAGGACTTCTTCAGTATTTCTTCCCAGTGGCCTCCAGGCTGGGGGAACAACTATTTCTTTTGTTTATTAAAAGGGTTGGTAGATTTGGAGGATTTAATTATTGGAGAGCTTCCCCAGGCTACCTCCATTTCCGGGGGATGATGCGATGACGTGTCGTTTCTATTTGGCTAAGGTATGGTGGTGTTTGGTGGTGTTTGTGACCAGGGGGCGGAGATGGAAACCCCGGGTCACTAGCGCGCTCTGAATTCCCTCAGGTCGAGCAGCGCTTCCAGGCCTTTCAAGCTTTCACGCTTATCTCATCGCTTGCCAGGTTTGGTATTTGTTTATATTGTGGTCGTGTTTGGCTACTGTTGGATGTTCGAGACTCGTGTTCGACGTGTTCAACGTTCAAAATTCCGCATTCAGTGGGTGAACCAGTAAACAGTAGTGGTCACATTCAGTAGGTATGCCATTACGCCTGGTAGGGCATCTCTAATGTGAGTGGGTTTCGTAGTTTCAAAGATGTAGGGGATCATCCTAGCCCGGGTGTGGGAAAAACCGTCCATGGTGGTGGTTGCGGTTCAAGGAGCCCCGCAAGTTCCGATTTCACTACGTGGGTGAAAGTTATTGTATTACCTAACGCTCTTCATTCAATCACGAGGTTGGCTTCGTCACGAGTTTGACTTGTCGAGTCGACGGTGACTTGACTGGTGTCCTTCCACTTCTGTGCCAGTGGTACATCGCGTTCATCTTGGCATCCATTTCAGTTACTCCGGAAGCAGCTTGGCGCTGTCTGATGACTATACTGTGCTAGCATGGATTGGAGGCCCCGTGACCGCGTGAGCAATGACACCAAATGACACCATCACCATGATGACAGTCGTTCAAACGTTCAAGACAAACGTTCAACAGCCACTTGATCCAACCAATCGCCAGTCCTGCTCCATTCCGTCACTAAACTAGGCGACGGCGTCAGACGCCAGAATATAATGGAGCCCAAGGTCCATTTTGTCGTACGAGCCCCTTACAGTTCGTCATCCTCTTCAGTACGTGTTAGGTATAGCTCCCTCGGCTCCAATTTTGCTGACGAAGCCTTCATGCAGGCTCATTGACGTTGTTCGTTGTTCTCCTTACCCACCATCATTGTTACTCTAATCAATGGAGGAATCGACTATTTTCCCTGGAGAATGGCCTGTGCAGATTGCCAGCGGTGGTGAATTAGGGGCCGGACGTGCCCACGAAGAGCTATGTAAGTCATCTGTAATGTCTTTTTGGACGCTCATAGAACGGTGTTGGCAGGCAATTTCTCGACGATTGAGGTACTCCCGGAAGACGTACTACTCGAAATATTTGACTTCTACAAGCTGGCCTCCACTACGCTTTCATGGGGATGGCACGAGCTTGCTCACGTGTGTCAACGATGGCGTTGCATCGTGTTTGCCTCGCAATGCAGATTAGGCCTGCGGCTTCTCTGCACATACGGGACACCCGTCAAAAAGACTTTGGATTGTTGGCTGACCTTGCCCATCGTCGTACGGTATAACGGCGCCGCGCCATCATCTCCAGATGACGAGGAGAGTATCATTACTGCGCTTCAGCACCGCGATCGCATATGCGAAATCGACCTCATCTTACAAGGCCCGCTGTCCGAAAAAGTATTCAAAATAATGCAGGAGCCTTTCCCGCTGCTGGAACGCGTTGCACTCAGGTCTTGTGATAGTGCGGTCCTCGTTCTTCCTAGTACATTTTTGGGTGGATCTACCCCCCACCTCCGTGTTCTTCACTTGGATTCCATTGCCTATCCGGCATTACCACAGCTCCTATCATCTGCTTGTGACCTTGTTGACCTTCGACTCCAGAGGGTCCCGAGTACCGGGTATATTTCACCCGAGGCTCTTGTCGCTGGTCTGTCCGCGGCGACTAAATTAAAAACGTTCCACTTGCATTTCGCTTCCCCGACTTCCCACTCCAGCCCAAGAAGCACGCCTCTATCATCGTTGGGACGCGCTGTCCTCTCCACTCTAACCAGTTTCGCCTTCCGAGGGTCGTGCAACTACCTAGAAGACTTTCTCTCCAGGGTCAGTGCGCCTTCCCTCGAGCGTGCGCGTATCGGGTTCTTCGACCAGACCAATATCGACGTCCTGCAGCTCGCCCAGTTCCTCGGTCGCTCGGATCCGCAGAGGCTCCCCGACGGAGCGCAACTGCTACCTCACAACGACGGCATCTCCCTCGCCCTTACTCGGTCGGGAGGCCCACCGCACACGCCCGAGTGGCTCCGTTTGTATGTCTGCTTCGGGCGATCAGGTCTCAAGGTATCCTCGATGACCCAGATCTGCCAACAAATGTCCCCGTTCCTCTCCAGCGTGGAAACCTTCGACATCGTCACGTCGCTCACGCCGGGGAATGATGTGGACGCCGCGCAATGGCTGGGCCTTTTCCGCGTGTTCAGCGGCGTGGAGAAACTTCACGTCACATGGGGTTCTGTCCCGAACGTCGCCCATGCGCTGCAACACGTCTCCGCGGAAATCGCCGTCGATGTGCTGCCCGCGCTGCGCGAACTCAACTTTGATTGGTTTGCGTCCAGGTGGAGAGAGGCCGTCACTTTCATTCATCGACGCTCGTAACCTTGCGGGTCTCCCTGCTGTCAAGTTCCACCAGCCAAAGGTTTCTGGTTGACGGTTGTGCCTGGTCGACTATACTGGTATCCCGTCATACGCTTCATCATCTTGTAAGCGCCGGGATGGCCTGGCGGTTTTTATGTATTTATTTAACATTTTTCAAATCCATTTGGTTTTCACAACTCAGATCGGACCGAGACCCGCACAATGTACCTCTTCCTTCCTACCTCTAATTTGACGACGTCGCAGTTGAATTCATTGAGCTGGCACATAAAAGCTCTGACTCCCACCCAGGTTCTCAGCGTTCTAGTCCCGGGAAGACAGACTACCTTCAGATTTGAAAGGGCCGCATCAACCTGTTCTATCAAAGATAGAGTGTAATACTTCCACCCGCTCTCCGTGCGCCTCGTCCTTGCCGCCCGACCTCTTGGCCTTGCGAGGCTCCGTCGCACGACGGGACGACCCTAAACCACGCGTGGGATCCAGTACCGGAGAACGTGGAATGCGTATGCCGTCCGCCCACCGGCTTTATGATTGACCTCTACCTGGCGCTGAAGCCCCACCACGAGAACGCGCCGATTGACGCGCTGTACTACAATCACTGGACTCTCAGCTTGCAACTCGTACGCACTCTCTTCAGAGTTCAAGTGCCGTATTAGACTTCTCTACCACCCGTCCGCACACGCGTATACTCACTTTTTCCGCTGTACAGTTGCAGATATGGCGCTAGAGAGGTTCACCATGTTTGTCGCGCCCTGCGTTGACGTAGAGTTCCCCCCCTCCGTCTCGACGACACTCGGTGGCAACTGGGTGACCGAACAGCGTCCCCGCCCCCCATATCCTTGGCGTGTCGTACCATCTCTACCAGACGCACGACACCATTCTCCGCACGCTCAGCTCCCAACCAACTCCCAAAGGCCCTGAACGGGTACATACAAATCGTCGCGCCCACCGCGTAGTACTTCGGCTGTCCGCGTATACAGGTGAAACATAGCCCGCGCACCAGCAAGTTTGACTCTCGGGAACTTTTGGAAATGAGGTCTATGCGCACGATCTGCGCCGGGTCAGGTCCTCGAGTTGACGTCGTAATGTGTTCCAGGACGATATCTATCCTGTTCTTCTCTCCGAGCTTCCCGCATCCGCGTGTATCCTGTCATCAGGTGTATGTATGCTCTATAGGCCTTATGTAGACGAATGAATTCAGGTGATCTTTGCTAGTAGTTACTGCGCTATCTACTGAGTACTTGCGAAAACGGCGTGCGGCGTGTAGTGAGTTCGTTGCTCTTGTCATGGTACAGCAGAGCACGTTTCTTGGGTGGGAGCACGTTGATAGCCGCCATCATGATCTCGAGTTTTGACCGATCGACCCAGCCATGTGACATTCCATAATTAGATTAGGGGTCGGTTCCCCTCGACTATAGCTAAAAGTCTTCACGTCAGGTTCGCTACTAACCGTTACGAATGCCGGAACCTCACGCTGCTGTCTTCTCCAGCAAATTCCCTGTGCCAGTGTTGATTGATGGAGAACTCGGAGTCGAACGACTCGAACCTACTCACTGTAAGGTTATCTGTCGGGCCACCTTCGGACGCTTGCACTCACTGATTGGGCAGACACAATCGAGGACATTCCGGAAGAAGTGATTCTAGAAATATTCTATTTCTACAAGCTGTCCCTTATAGGTGGTTCACGTGAATGGCAAGAGAAACTCGAATGGCACAAGCTTGCTCAGGTGTGCCGACGATGGCGCGCCATCATATTTGCCTCGCAACACAGACTCGGTCTGTGGCTTCTCTGCACACCCAAGACATCCGTCGCAAGGATGATAGATCTCTGGCCGACCTTTCGCATCGCCGTACGAAATACTTTAATGCCAGTGTCCTCGTTTCTTGACGACAATTTCACTGCCGCGCTCCAGCAACGTGATCGGGTCTGCGAAATCAGACTCGACGTGAATGGCCCGCTGTTTGAAAGAGTATCCCAATTAGTGCAGGAGTCTTTCCCGCTATTGGAATACCTTGCGCTCCAGACCTCTGAGAGAGAAACGGAGCGTGTACTTCCTAGTACATTTTTGGGTGGATCTGCCCCTCGTCTTCGTGTTCTTCACTTGATTGGTATTGCCTTTCCAGCATTACCGCGGCTCCTCACATCTGCTCGTGACCTTGTCAATCTCTATATCCAACAATGGGTCCCAAGTACCGAGTATATTTCGCCCGAGGCGCTTGTCAGTGGTCTGTCCGCGACGACTCGGTTGGAATCGCTCCACTTGGATTTCAATCCTGCGAACTCCCACTCTAATCCAAGGAACCCCCCTCCGTCATCTGGGCCCATCGTCTTCTCCACTCTTAAACGTTTTTCTTTCGATGGCACGTGCAATTATCTAGAAGACCTCCTGTCCAGAATTAGTGCCCCTTCTCTCGAGTACGTGCGTATAACGTACCTTGACCCGCCCAGCTCCGACGTCTTGCAGCTTTCCAGATTCCTCGGTCGCATGGAACCGCAGTGGCTACCCCATCTTGTCGAAGTGTTATTTTCCAAAACTGGTACCTACCTCTCTTATCCGAAGGCGCTACCGGGACTCGTATCTCATGTGTTATGCTGGCTCGAAGTCTGTTTAATGACCCCTTTGCCACACCTTCAGCTGTCCCTGATGGCCCCCATCTGCCAGCAAATCCCCCCCTCCCTATCTAGCGTGCGAACCATCAAAATCGAAGCATTTTCCCAATCACCGGCACTGAGAAATTATGAGAACATCGCACAATGGCTGGACCTTTTCCGTGTGTTCAACTGCGTGGAGCGGCTCCTCTTCATTGGAGATGCCTCTGCGAGCTTTGCTTGCGCGCTGCAACAAGTCTCCGTAGAAATGGCTGCCGCCCTGCTGCCTGTGCTACGCGAAATCTACCTTGGTAGCGCCACATCTGAGTCGCGGGAGGCCGTCACCTCGTTTATCGAGAAGCGTAACCTCGCGGGTCTCCCTGACATCAAGTTTACCTCAAGGGTGTGACTGTGTGTTCCTTGTGAGGGCCAGTATCAGACTGCGCTCGCATTACACCGACTGACTCTTAAGTTTGCATCATTCAGTGACGCACCAAAGCCAAAGTCACAAAGTTTCATGGTGAACCACCACTGAGAAAATTTCTCATACAACGGCCTCGCGCATCGCCTCGTAATGGGTATCAACAAAGTTGTTCTCTGTCTCTCGTGCTCTTAAGCGTTTCAGACCAGTTCCCGAATCGTATCGCGTTATCACTAAACCCCTGCTGATTTTCTACCTACGTCTATTCCTTCGCTCTTGAATCGCAGCGACTACCTACACCCTGATATGTCCTACCTTCGCATGTTAAGACCTCACCACCCGGGGCTGCAATGAGTAAGAGATGGTTTGGGCTTATTCGTCCAGTGGATGCCTCGATGGTATCGTGAAATTCCTGCGCGAGGGGACCTCTGTATGTCGAGGCTGCAACTCAGGCTTCATTCTTGGTAGGGAAACACCACGCGCATGAGCGGCGCACGCGTCGGGCGTAATCAAACAGCACGGGGTTGGTGCGCTCGAGCGCTACAGCCAATATAGTCCATTTCGTGCGAGCCCGCCCCTGTTCGTACGAGCCACTTGCCGGCAAAGCCCTTAGCCTCGGACTGGCGTTGTTCCGATTCGGGTTCCGATAGTCACTGATTGGTATCATGCATTAGGGTACTTCCGAGAGAGGTGAGTCTAGGAGTGTTTCCATTTCTATAAGCTGGGTAACCCCCACAGAACTACATGGGAATGGGGAAGGCAATGGCCAAAGATTGCTCAGGTGTGCCGACAATGGCAAACGCAGCCAGCTAACCGCGACAGTGTAAGTAAACCCTACCCAAACACGCTGCGATCACGCCAATCGTCGAGCTCTTCTAATTTCGCATGGGTCAGATCTCAAAAGTGTTTCAGATACGCACTCCAGCAATGCCGGACGAGAAGAGGGCGCTAACACCGCGGCGGCCGAGTTGCGTGAATAGGTCGCACACGGCCCTCGCATTGTCAAGTCCTGTCTCGTAGTTGTCGTACGACGTACTGATCGTCTGTGGGATGTCGATGGTCGAGCATGTAGTTGACCCAGGAGAGGTACTGGTCATCTTCGCACTCTGACCCATCGCCAACGCTGTAGTAGGTAATTGGGGTCGGGTGCCGGAAGTGTTCTGGACGTTCATGTTTGCCTCGCGGCCGTGGTTGTTCGGGTCGAATCCACCGTTGTTGACCTGTAAGACGGTGGATGTCCTCGATGTTATTGTGGAATTCCCGCGCGAGGGCCTCTGTATGTCGAGGCTGCCCCTCAGGCTTCATTCTTGGTAGGGAAACACCGCGTGTATGAGCGGCACACGTGTCGGGCATATCGTACGAGGGTCTGCCACTGCGGATGACGAGGTAGCGTCGGTTCGTGAGGATCGCAACCGTGTGGCACGTCCCCAGTGCCCATAATCAACCTACCGACCTCATAGGCGGTCACGGTGGACATCTGTGAAATTCAAACCGGCCAATTCTATCGGCGCCGAGGATTGCACGTATAATCGGGGGTGGTGCACACCTCATACGTCCCCGAGAGGAGAAGAGAGAAGAGGGAGGAAGAGTCTGAGAGACATACTGGTATCCGATCTCCCAGCGGGGCATACACACGAGTCAGTCCGCCAATCGGTCGTTCACGCCTACCGCAAAAAGAGGGGGAGCGGGAATGCAATGGGAACCAATACACGTCCAAATGCGAGCGAGAGTCATTGAGTCTGTAGCTGTATGCGTGTGACAAAAAAGTTCCGGCGTTGGGCACGCCTAACTCACCTTCCATTGAGGTGTATCACCCAAATGTCGAAAGTTTGTCGTTCGGCCTCTGAAAACCCCCTGGTGATCGGCGTCCTCGACAGCGACAGAGACCGAGACGAGATGAGAAGTACGAGACGGCGCTGGCGTGCGGGGCGTCGAGGTCCAAGCTCGGGGCCCAACTCCGCTGCGGACCGGCCCGAACTACGACGGCGTTAGCCACTAGGGGCCGCTTGCTGACAAAGCTCTTGGAGGCTGGTTGTTCCGTTCCGTTCCGACTACTCTGTAACTCAACAGTTACCCGAGTCAATGGCAGAACTCGGGGGTGCGGTCTTCTCCGACAACCCGCTCGTGCCGATTGATGGAGAACCGAGGGTCGACGCTCACGAAGATTTATGTAAGGCTTACTGTCCGTCAGATCTCCTCCGGACTCTGGGACTCACTGATTGGTATATGCAGGCAAATCCTCGATGATTGGGGCCCTTCCGGAGGAGGTGGTTCTAGGAATATTCTATTTCTATAAGCTGGGTTGCACCGACAGAACTGCATGGGAATGGGGAAAGCAATGGCCAAAGCTTGCTCAGGTGTGCCGACAATGGCGTACCATCATATTTGCCTCGCAACGCAGACTCGATCTGCAGCTTATCTGTACACCGAAGAAGCCCATTCCAGAAACTCTAGAACTCTGGCCAGCCATTCCCATCAACATGCGACCTGACCCTATGATGGGTCCGTTTTCCGATGACGATATCGCGGCGCTCCGGCGACATGACCGCTTCTGCCAAATCAGCCTTCAGGTGCACGGCCCACTGTTTGAAAGAATATGCCAAATAATGCAGGGGCCTTTCCCGCTACTAGAAGAGCTTTCTCTCCGTTCTACGGAAGAAACAGTGGCTGTGCTTCCCAGTACATTTTTGGGTGGATCCGCCCCTCGTCTCCGTGTTCTCAGCTTGGTCGGTATTGTCTTTCCAGCATTACCACGGCTCCTTTCATCTGCTAGTGACCTCGTACATCTCTATCTCCAACAACGGGTCTCGAGTACCGAGTATATTTCGCCCGAGGCGCTTGTCAGTGGTCTATCTGCGTCAACTCGATTGAAATACCTAAGGGTGTATTTCGCTCGCGCGAAGTCCCGCTCTAATCCAAGGGATACTGTCACGCCACCGTCGGAACCCATTGTCCTCTCTGCACTTACAAATCTTGGTTTCAGCGGCACATGCAAGTATCTAGAAGACCTCCTGTCCAGAATCAGTGCCCCTTCACTCGGACATCTGCATATACGATTATTTGATCAACCCAGCTTCGACGACGTATTTCAGCTTTCCCAGTTTCTCGGCCGCATGGAGCTGCCGAAGCTACCCAATGTAGTGGAATTAACACTTGCAGACCTTGGTTCTTCCCTCACCTTTCCTCGGTCGGCGGCCCGGGGAGGTATATCAGACTGGCTCTTAGTCAGTTTGTGTCTCCCTTTACAAAGGCTTGAGCTGTCCCTGATAACCCACATTTGCCGACAAATATCCCCCTTGCTCTCAAGCGTGCGATTCCTTGTAGTCGAAACATTCCGATCTGCAGGCAACGAGGACGTCGTGCAGTGGCTGGACCTTCTCCGTGTGTTCGATCGCGTGGACGAGCTCCTCATTATCGGGGATGCCTGTCCGAACTTTGCCCGTGCGCTGCAACGTGTGTCCGTAGAGATGGGTGCCGACGCGCTGCCTGTACTACGCAAACTCACCCTCAAACCGTTCACGTCCGAGTCGGAGGAGGCCGTTACTTTCGTTCATCGACGCGCGTAATCTCGCAGGTCTCCCTGCCATCAAGCTTAATGAACCAGCGGTTTCGAGCCCTGGCTGACTATCACGTCGGGCCTCCAGTGATCTTTATATTTATATACTCTTCCCCTATGTCGACATTAGTTCTGTGAGACTTATATTTGACCCAGTTTCCTTGCTACACGATTTCTTAAAATTACATTTCCGTGTACTTTCTGGTATGAGACCCTATTTCGATGTGAATACCATGTTAACGAGGTGATTGGGTGTGGGCCTCGTCTCCACTACGTCCTTCTCGTACATTTTAAGACCACCCTCTACACGAGTGCCGCAATGAGCGAGAAAGGACTTGCGCCTACTCATCTCAGGCCAATAGATGTCCTCGACGACGCCGTGAAATTCCCTCGCGAAGAGCCTCTACACGTCGAGGCCGCTCTCTTCCTGCTCAGAACTTGAAAAGGAAACGCGCCGTGCATACATGCGAACATATGGGCGGCGCGCGCGACGGACGTGATCAAATAGTACGTACGGGCCTTTGCCACGCCGCGGTTGATGAGGCAGCATCAGGATTTCCTCGATTATCACGCCACCGTGCGGCGCATCCCCCGAGCCGTGACTAATCCACAGGCCTCACGGGAAATCACGACGGATGCCTGTAAAATGCAAACCAGTCGGTTCCATCGGCACCGACGATTGCACGTGGATATCAGGCCTTGTGCACCACGCACACGTCCCGTGGCCTGCCAGCGCAAGCAACGACCGGTGTCGAGCACACGGTCAAAAGGGGGGGGGGGAGAAGTGAGGAGGAGCAAGAAAGACGCACTAGCACCCAATCTCCCAGCGGGGCGTGCGCACAAGTCAGCACGGAGAGGGCCACGCGTGCGGAAGCATGATCATGATGATCGTCGAGGAAGGTGTGGCTGGTCGAGTCTCGTACATTCGAGATATGTCGGCGTGCGCACACTCTCTGTGGGAAAGCACGACCTGCGGCGGTTGGGGCGTGTGATCGTGTAGAAAACGATATGGAAGGACTTCTTGTACCCCGAATACGAGATCGTGTGGTGGTTCAGCCGGTCAGGGCCCGTAGGTCAAGATGAGCAGGTGCGAGCCTACAACCTCGCAGAGAGGCTAAATATCTAAATATGTTGGGGAGGAGAGTGTGACGGTAGGCTCGACGTCAAATGGGAGTGAGCTTGGGAGGGAGGCAACGGAAGGAGCGATCGGGGATAGGTAAGCGCCTTGAGTCGTGGTTTACAGTATGCGCCCAACGAAACTGCGAGCGATAGCCGCGCATTCACGGACGGTGTGCATATCTCGGGGAAGCTGAGCATTTCAAACTTTCAAGCCCACGTCTCTGTCATAATTATCGCCCCGAGAGTCAAAGGGCCCTGGCCACCTCATCGCGACCTCGACTAGATCACACACGAGGAGCGAATAATAAGGGGTAGGGCTAATAGAGTTGAAGATGGGCAGATGGGGTGGGCATGCCAGCCGTTGCGATTTGCACTAGTTACCTCTTATATGGTACGGCAGGTACGGTGCGCGTTTGTATATGCTGGGCTGTTTATGGGCTCAAAATTGGAAAGGATAGAAGTTTGGGGCCGGTCCGCACCCCTCTAACTTACTGCTAGCGGATGTCTAGTAAAGTGCGATCTGAACGAACGTGTGCTTAGGTTACCCGTAAGAACGTAGAAGTCTTCATCATTGGCCTCCTCATACTACCAGACCTTGTCGGTCTCTTCGTGTAAAGGATTTGGCTAATCTTCCCCCATCTACCAGTAGTCCATTTCGTCTTCGTCCTCATCACCATCTGTTTCCCAATTCAAGTTGTCCCATACCTCGTCATCACTGCCTAGATTGTCTTCTACCCCAGAACTGTCGTCTTCGATGAAGAGGCCACAAGGCGCAGAGTGCCGCATAGAGACAGTGTGCCTTTTTCTGGGGGTTTCCTCAGGAAGCAGGACGTCAACCACGATTTCATTGAGTAACTCAATTGTGCGACTAGTCGCAAAACACGTGCGCAAGTCAAGCATCTCCAATGGAACTCCTTGCTCCACGCGCTTCATGAGTGCGTCACATAGACGGAGTGTCCTGCGCGCACTTAGCACAGTGTCACGTAGGACAAGTTCCGTCAGCGATGGGAGCAATGGGTACTCCCATCCCCAATTGTCTTCCAGCAGCATCTCCCTGAATCCACGCGCTGCAGGGGTCGCAAGACGCACGCACTGGAGCAGGGGCCATCTCGGCGCATGGCGGAGCCAGGATTGCGTGTTGAGGGGGCTTATGGGGTATAGTGATATAAGCCTCACGATGCAGTCCACGGGGAGGGCCGCCATCACCGCATCAAAGACCGCTACGTGGGTCCCAGGAGACCAACGCTCGTTCGTGACAGAGAACCACACACGTTCAGTAAGATTGGACACGGTCCACGCATGTATGTCGATACACACTTTTTCGCCCTGGACGACGACGTTATGTAGCGGTTGGGTATCCTGGGGTCCGTGGGCATGTCGAGCAACATATGGGAGGATTTCTTGCACGTCGCTACCATCCGAGCGGCAAGATATTGCCATGAAAGACAGCTGGGTAAGAGCCGGTAGAAGGAGATGAGCGAGTGCGAACCCACAATCTCTCACGGAGGCAGAAATATTTAAGTATGCAAGGAGAGGGAGTGTGACGGTGCGTTCGATGCCAGATGGGGGTAAGGCTCCAGGAGGAGCAATCGGGGAGGTCGAGTGAAGGATAAGCGTCTTGAGTTGTGGCATTTCGTCCAGAGCGTCCAACCAATCTAAGAGGCTTGGCCTCGCATCCTCGAACAAGGAGCGTATATCGAGGTGTCTGAGACCTTTCAGGAGCGGTGACTTCCAACTGATGGTGCAATTGTAGAGCTCAAGGTGAGAGAGCCTAGGAGTGGTGCCATCGAAAAGTGTGTCAGGGACGAATACTCGCGATGTTTCTCTGCGCCGGTATTCATGAATGGATAATGAAAGGTATTCGAGAGTGGGAGCAGGTGATACAAGTCCTTCAAGCGTCTTGTGAAGGTAGAAGTGTTTTGCGCTCATGCCAAGGTGGCGTATGTAGGAGACACGCGCCTGGAGTTCTCTTTGGAATGCACTAAATCGACCTCCGTCCCAGCGACTGGTGGAAACCCTTGCCTCCAAATATAAGGGTACTGTCTTTTCCCTCGCGAGTATCTCAGCTGCGCCTTCCGAAGTCAGGGTGGCGAAATTGATGTGATTCCAGAAGAGAGGTTGATTGAGTGCAATCTCGCGCCAGTGGTGACAGACATGGGCTACACGCAACCATGCTAGATTATCTGGAATTTCGCACAGTGACGATGCAACGGCCTGGGGTAGGCGCAAAAGGGAGAATATGGCGGCGATGACCTCAGTGGGTAAAGACAAAACGGGTGCAAATGAGTTACGGCGAAGCTTCAACGCTCGAATGTATCCTTCCAAGGATTTGATTTCGGCATCGATGGCTTGCTGTTGGTATTCCTGAGAAATTGCCTGGCTCGGGTCCATCATCAAACGGTGGGATTTTACACAACAGACAACAGATGGCGGTTTCCCATCGTATTATAGGCGCCATGCCCTCGGTTTTTCGCACGCACACCGTTTATTTATATGCCGACTTGAAATACCTCCGAGTCTGTGATCATCCTGCCGACTTTTCGACTTGTGTTACTTACGATGCTGTTGTCGATGTGTTCATGGCCAAGCCCAGCAGTTGAAGGCGAAAATCTTGAATCCTGCTGTAAACGTTCTATTTGTGGCAGGCGACGCCATACTCTTCACGGGCCCAACCACGAGACTGGCGGTGGCCAGTCTCTGCCAGAGTGACGAAGGAGCACCGGCAAAGAGCATAAGTTAGTCTTTGAGTGAACGGACGGGGCGGCACGTGCTCGCATCCTCTCTTTCGTGCTACCCTCCGTCCTCTCAAGCTCTCGACTGGTTCAAGGAACCAGAATACTTTTATTTCCTGTTCCATCTCGAGAAGCCGTAGTCGAACACACCTCAGTACAGCCTACACCTCTATCTGCAAATCGGTCCATTGGACGCATGCCACGTATCACGAAAGAGTCAACTCGGAAATGGGAGTAGTTCAGTCTGAGTCTCCCAACCACCCCACGTTGCACCTTCGCCCCCCCTGCTAATCCTGCTAACCGCTACTCACCTGCTACCTGTTGTAATGCCATTCAGCCACACCCCAATAATACTTGCCATTTTCTGCCAGCTGTTCACTACGCGTGCTCTGCTATGGGAATTACTGCCCCTTCGCTATTTTTCCATTTGCCAAGGTCTCCGGACACGCACTCACTGATTGAAACGGGCAGGTAATTTCTCGACAGTTGAGGACCTTCCGGAAGAGATGGTTTTAGAAATATTCTACTTCTACAAGCTGGCCTGCGGGAGTTGTTCGTCGGAATGGCAAAAAGAATGGCAAAAGCTTGTTCACGTATGCCGACGATGGCGTACCATCATATTTGCCTCGCAACACAGACTAGATCTGCGGCTCCTCTGCACCCCGAAGACGTCCATCAAACAGACTCTAGATCTCTGGCCAGCCTTTCCCATCGTCGTGCGATACTCTGGAGGTAGTCTATCTCCTGATGACAGGGACAAGATCGCTACTGTACTCCAGCAACATGATCGCGTCTGCGAATTCAACCTCGATTTGTATCACCCGCTGTCTGAGAAATAATGCAAGAAACTTTCTCCCTACTGGAATGCCTTGCCTTCTGTTCTTGGCAAGGCGCAAACCCTGTACTTCCTAGTACATTTTTGAGTGGATCTGCCCCTCGTCTTCGTGTCCTTCACTTGTATGGCATCGCCTTCCCAGCATTACCACAACTCCTGTCATCTGCTAGTGACCTTGTTGATCTCTTACTCCATAGCGTCCCGAGTACTGGGTATATTTCTCCCGAGGCGCTTGTCGGTGGTCTGTCCGCGACAGCTCGGTTGAAAACGCTATGCCTGCATTTCGACCTCGCGACGTCCCACTTTAGTCCAAGGAATACCCCTCCGCCATCACTGGAACAAATTACTGTCTCCACTCTTATCCAGTTAACTTTTGATGGCCCATGCAATTATCTAGAAGACCTTCTCTCTAGGATCAGCGCCCCTTCTCTTAAACACGCCAAGATAGATTTTTTTGATCAGCCCAACTTCGACATCTCGCAGCTTTCCCAGTTCCTCGGTCGTGTATAATCGCAGAGGCTACCCAATGTGGCGCAAGCGATACTTCACCTTCCTGGTGCCTTCCGCTACTGTACTCGGTCCGTGGCGCTACCAGGAGGTCCATTGGATACATCGGAGTGTTTTAATTTGAATCTCGCTTTCCCATCACGTTTTGAGCTGTTCCAGATGAACCAGATCTGCCAACAAATGTCCTCCTTCCTCCCCGGCGTGCGCACCCTTGATATCCACACGCTCGTCCGACCACCGGAAGATGTTGAAGATTTCGCCCAATGGCTGAACCTTTTCCATGTGTTCAGCCGCGTTGAACAGCTTCACATTACCGGGAGATCCTCTCCGAACGTTGCCCACGCGCTGCAACTCATCTCCGCAGAAATAGCCTCTGATGTGTTGCCTACGCTGCGTGAACTCACACTCGACCCAGTCACGTCCGAATCGCGGGAGGCTGTCACCTCATTCGTTGACGCGCACAAGGTCGCGGGTCTCCCTGCCGTTTCATTCCACCAGCCAATGGTTATTGAGTGAACTCAGTTGATTTTGCTCGTGCCCGCCGTCATACCATGTTTCTACATCCCAACTATCATGTGTGTAGCACCGAGACGCTTAGATGGACCCCTATTACCGATCATCATTGGCTGGCTAGTTTTCCCTATACAAGCATCTTCGAGTCGTCATTACTCCAGCTAGCCTCAACGTCTTTGCTACATAGCATTGACTGAACACACTGCAAGTGACTTACTCGGTTCCGAACCGATCAACTTTCGGCCGGCCGTATGACGTCACATAACTAGATCAGGGGCCGATTCGCGCAAGTCCCTAAATAAGGTCCGACCTGGCATAAGTCTTTCACCGCTACATACGTAATGCCGGAATCTCGGGTTGTTGTATTCTCCGCCAATCTCCCGTGTTGGTCAATGGAGAACTCAGAGTGGAATGTGAGCTATCAGTCGGGTCTCCGGATACTGGTACTCACTCATTGGTATTGGCAGATAGACTTTGGACGATTGAAGTCAAACATTCCATCTCCACAAGCCGGCTTGCGAAAGTGGTTCATGTGGATGGCAATGACGGTGAAATGGGCTTGCGAAAGTGTGTCGACGGTGGCGTACCATTATATTCGCCTCGCTGACGCGAATCCTCTCATCTGCCAGTCACCTCGTTGACCTTTGACTCCAAGGAGTCGAGAGTGCCGAGTTTATTTCACCCGAGTCGCTTGTCGCCGCTCTGTCCGCCGCAACAGCTCGGTTGAAACTTGGTATTTCATCGTGATCGTGGAATTTCCTACTCTATTGACCCAATGAATATCCCTCCTCCGTCGTCAGGATGCGTCATCTTTTCCACTCTTCTCCGTTTAACCTTCGATGGACCATACAACTAGTATCTAAAAGACCTCCTGGCTAGAATCACTACCCCATCTCTCAAGTTCATGCATATACGATTATTTGAACAGATTCCGAGTCTCCCAGTTCTCCCAGTTCCTTGGTCGCGTGGAATTGCAGAGTCTACCTGATGAAGTGGAAGTGAGAAGTGGCGCAAGCGGTCTCTACCTCTCCTTTACTCGGTCCGTGGCACCACCGGGAGGCCGATCGAAGACGCTTGAGTGCCTCCGGTTGGAACATTCTGCCTGGTCATGTCTTGAGCTTCCCCTGATATCTCAGATTTGTCAACAAATATCTCCATTTCTCTCTAACGTGCGAACCCTTAGCATCATGTTGAGCCTGCTCGACGAGAAGCAAAGCACACCTTGGATAGCCTTTGTCTGTGCGTTCGACCACGTGGAGAAGCTCCACTTCTCAGAGGGGCCCTCTGTGGCCGTCGCCTGCGCGCTGCAATCCGTTTTTCCAGAAATGGCCGCCGACGTGCTACCTACCCTGTGCAAACTCCGCTTCGATTCAGTCACGTCTGAGTCGTGGGTGGCCGTCACCTCGTTCATCGATGTGCGTAGCTCCGCAGGTCTTCCTTCTGTCATGGTTGTGCTCCATGGGCCTGAGGTAACGAATAAATATATACGGAGCTGGTGTCTCTCGAGTGCGTACGAGAACCTGTGGCGTCTCGAGCGCACTGGATCCAAGCACGTTGGTTATCGTCTCAAGTGCGCTCGTTCTTGGACTCTTGCCACGGTGCAGCAGGCACGGATTGACAACATTGCTTGTCAAGGTCATCGCATTCTGTGAATCAGAAATATGAAGAACACATGCCCTTCTTTCTGCAAATGCGTCCACACAATCGCGCTCGAAGCCTGAATATCAGCTTCCCACACCGCATCGTTACGATCCACAGCATGCCCTATCATTCATTCTACAAATTACGTCCACATTTACTCTGTCAACCGCGTCCGAATATCAGCGTCCCGCCACATCGCTTGATCGCCACTTCCTGGGTGTAAACTTTTGCTCATTCGGGCGACTCCGAGTCATATGCCCGTTTACAAAAACCTATTCAGTTCAACTACCATACCCAAGCATCGAGAATATAAGTTTTGGTACATGATCGCTACAACCTGCTGACCTTCGTCGTTAACCTGCTGTTAGTCTGCTCCAGCTGTCCCCTCTTTTTAACAGACTTCTTACCGACGTCTCCTGTTTTGGGGGATCGAGCCGAAAATTCTTTCTCCTGCCGCGATCTGTAGCGGCGAAGAGGAACACGTGGACGCAGCCTTAGTGCAGCCTTTCTTTTGTTCGAAGTAACACTTGCGGCCGGGGATTAAAATGGTTTATATTCTTAGCTTTTCCAAAAACAAAAACAAAAACAAAAACACTCGCAGCCGACGCCGACGCCGGCTAGAATGGCACTAAGTTACACTCAAACGCAGCGCTCAAGGGATATACCCTACGCGCGCATTCATGTAAGAACGTACTTGTGCGCTTCGTCTGTTTTCGTGCGATTCCGCGGCTCGGCCCGCGCACAGACCTGGACCCGGTGAAGGTCATGGTCCTCGGCATACTGCACCTCTATGCCCACCTCCGTTCTCAAGGATAAGCGTCAGGAGCAACATCACTGTCACACTCGCATGGACTCCAAGTCGGACAATCCGTCCCTGCTCTTCCAGCAACTGGTACGCGGCCTCCAGTTTCGCACGAGTCCTGGTTTCACTGAACATGCTACTCGCCAGTGCAACCCTGATTTCACGCAGCGTTGTCCAACTCGATAGAGGACATGGATTCACGCACCGTGTGGGGTTTTCTGAGCTTTCCGGACTTTGAAGGCTGAGTGCGACCCATTCCAAGTTTTCGTTTTGCTTGCTTACCTCTCAACCTCCTCCTTTCATCCACCATGAAACATATCCCCTCTCGGTATCAATCCCAACTACTTACACCAAAATTATGCGGGGCATGTCTCGCCCGACAAACCGACCAGCAGCACTGCCGTTGCATCCGTTGTAGACCGCGTTGTCAGAGAACCGCGAAAAGAAGACGCGAGGCTCGAGGCATTGCAAAGAACAACGTTGGAACGCTACCAAGCGCAAGAAAACGGAAGCTTCCTCGCTCGGGCACATCCCCCACCCCAAATTCTTCGCTTTTGCTCAAGCTCAGCGAGCCTTATTTCTCCGTACAATACTCGACGATCTAAGTAACCTCCGCCCTTCATTTTTTGTGTATGTGCCGGCGGCACGTGCTCCTCACCCCGGGCCATCCGTTATCTTGAGCGATTGACAGGCCCTGCGAGGTTTCACAATGTGGTGCTTCTTTCTCCATCACCCCCACCTAGAATAGAGGGGAGCATTCTATGCACGAGGCGGATGAACTCCCCACGTGACACCTGCTTTACGTATGACATCACATAACATAACCAGATCAGAGGAAGCCCCCTAAATAAGGTCCGACTTGGTCATTGTTCTTCCTTGCGTTCTTCACTATTTTCCTCACCAATGCCGGAACCTCGGTCTGCTGTAGGGTCGCCCGTGTTGATTGATGGCAATATGGAACGTGCCCACGAACCGTCATGTAAGCCGTCTGGCGGTTCTTCTTCGGAAATTGGCACTTAATGATTGTACGGGCAGACAATTTTTTGACGATTGAGGTCGTTCCAGAAGAGGTGATTCTAGAATTTTCTATTTCCATAAGCTGGCATACGAAGGCTGTTTATGTGGATGGCCGAGTGGATGGCAAGGGAGATGGCACAAGCTTGCTCACGTGTGCCGACGGTGGCGTACAATTATGTTTGCCTCGCAACACAGATTAGGTCTGCAGCTTCTCTGCACAAGCAAGACATCCATAAAACAGGGCTCTAGATATATGGCCAGACTTTCCCATCCTCGTACGAGACCACACCTGCTTCACCTGCTTCCTTGACAACTGCCAGTGGGATAATATCATTGACGCGCTCCAGCAACGTGATCGTGTCTGTGAAATTGACTTGAGCGGCCCGCCGTCTGGGGGAGTATCCCAAATATTGCAGAGGCCTTTCCCGCTACTGGACCGCCTTGCGCTCAGTGTATGGGACAGCAAAGGTCCTGGTACATTTTTGAGTGACCCGCTCCTCGTCTTCGTGTTCTGAAGTTGGATTTCTGTCCGAGAGGCTCTACAATATTCAGGTTACCACGAATCCTCTCATCTGCCACTCGCCTCGTTGATCTTCAACTCAGCCGGGTTCCGAGTACCAAGTGTATTTCACCTGAGGCGCTTGTCGCTGCTCTTTCCGCGATGACTCGGTTGAAAACCCTCTACCTGCAATTTCTTCATCCGACTCCCCACTCTATTCCAGTGAATACCCCTCCATCGTCGGGGCGCATTGTCTCATCTACTCTTCTCCGTTTAGATTTCCATGGCCCATGCAACTACCTTGAAGACCTCTTGTCTAGAATCACCACCCCATCTCTTGAGTGCACGCGTATAAAATTTAAATCAGAACTACCTGAAACCCGCATCGACATCTCCCAGCTGTCCCAGTTCCTCTATCGCGTAGAATCACAGCGTCTTCCCGATGGGGCGAAAGTGAGCAGTGACATAAGCGGTCCCTACCTCTCCTTTACTCGGTCCGTGGCACTACCGGGAGGCCGATTGAAGACGTTGGAGTGCCTCCGGTTCAGACACTATGCATGGCCACATCTTGAACTCCCCATGATGACCCAGATCTGCCAACAAATATCACCTTTCCTCCCCAGCGTGCAAACCCTCAGTGTCCCCATGTTGTGTCCATGGCGCGATAGTGGGCAAGGCACATATTGGGTGGACTTTCTTCGTGTGTTCAACCGCCTGGAGAAGCTTCACATTTTTGGGGGCGACCTTTCAAAGGTTGTTCACACACTGCGATTTGTCTCCACTGGGATGGCTACCGACGTGCTGCCTGTGCTGCGCGAACTCAGCTTCGACTCGGACGTGTATGGGCCACGCTCACGCGAAGCCGTTACGTCGTTCCTCGACGTGTAATGCGCGGGTCTCCCTGCTATTACAATCCGGTGGTTAAAGAGTGGACCCTGCTGAATTTACTCATGCCCCGTTCAAGTTGTGATACATGTACTCACACCCTGACTGTCATGCATGCAGACACTTTACATTGATCCCTCCCCAGACCTGTTACATGTTACTGAGCATACCGTCACTTAGTTTAACTTAGTTACTCGCTACGAAACTTCTCGTCGTTAGTAGTTCAACTTTTGTTGCTGGCTATAACTATTGCAAAACACTTTTGAAAGTCTCATCCAAACTAAAGAAATAGTTTTGCGGTATCCTACTAGTTCTGAGGCCTCAACATGAGAACCAACTATGTGACTTCTCTGTGGGGTCTCCTGAACATTCACAGATTGAGAAGTAAATTATCAATGATTATGGACCTCCCTGATAGCGTTTCATTCTAGTCTAGGGGTATCTAACGTCTCGCAAGTAGTAAGCTAGCCCCAAAGGTTGTTCATGCTGGTGCCGGCTATTATGGCGTTGCATCGTATTTGCCTCACAGCGCAGAACAGAACATACAGAATCACATCTCCCTGAGGCATGTATCTCCCGTCTAACGACGCTGACAATACCATCGCTGCTCACTAGCAGCGTAATTGACCTTCGGTTCGCTCTTTCGAAAAAGTATCCAGAATTGCTTTGCACTTAGTGACAAATTGTGAAGCCGTGAAGCGACCAACTGACGACCGTATGACATCACACAACTAAATTAGGGGCGGGTTTGCGCAAGCCCCGGTTCGACCAATTGTTTTCTATATCCCCTTACTCAAAGTCAATGACGGAACCCCAGGGTACTGTAAACTTGCCTGTGTTGACTGATAGGGAAGTCAGATTGGAACATGCTCACGAACCGGCGTCATGTACGCTATCTGTCGGCTCCCCTTCGGATACTAGCAATTACTGATTGGTATGGGCAGACAAATTTTCGACGATTGAGGTCGTTCCCGACGATGTGATTCTGGAAATTTTTAATTTCTACAAGTCGGCCTACAAAAGTGGTTCACGTGAATGGCAAGGGAGATGGCATGGGCTTGCTCACGTGTGCCGACGATGGCGTACCATCATATTCGAGTTTGCTTCGCAGGATAGACTAGATCTGCGGCTTGTCTGCACACCCAGCACATCCGTAAAACAGACTCCGGATCTATGACCAGGCTTTCCCATCCTCGTACGAAACATCTATTTCCCGAACAACTGGGAGAATATCATTGACGCGCTCCAGCAACGTGATCGTGTCTGCGAAATTGACTTGCAAGGCCCGCTATCTGAAGAAGTATCCCAAATATTGCAGGAGCCTTTCCCGCTACTTGGACCGCCTTGTGCTCAATGTATGGGACAGCAGTGTCCTTACATGTCCAAGTACATTTTTGGGTGGATCTGCCCCTCGTCTTCGTGTTCTGCGTTTGGATGTTTTCCAGTCTTCAGAATTCAAGTTACCACGAATCCTCTCATCTGCCGATCAGCTCGTCGATCTTCGAATCGAACGAGTGGAGAGTACCAAGTGCATTCCACCCGAGGCGCTTGTCGCCGCTCTGTCTGCGATGACTCGATTGAAAACTCTCTATTTGCGATTCCTTCGTGGGACTTTCCACTCTAATCCAATGAATATCTCTCCTCTATCATCGAGACGCATTGTCTCATCCGCCCTTCTCCGTTTAACATTTGATGGCCCATGCAATTATCTAGAACACGTCTTGTCTAGGATCACTGCTCCGTCGCTTGAATGCACGCGCTTACAATTCTTTGCACCACCTACCAGTGAACCCCACTTTAACATCTCGCAGCTTTCCCAGTTCCTCAGTCTCGTGGAATCACAGAATCTACCCGATGGTGTGGAAATGAGATATCGCACACTCAGTTTCTATCATTCCAGTCCTGAGTCTGTGGCGCTACCGGGAGGACAACCCAAGGGATCAGAGTGGCTCAGGTTTGAGCTCCCTCACTACTGGCAGCAGGCAAGTCTCGAGCTACCCCTGATGACCCAGTTCTGCCAACAACTATTCCCCTTCCTCTCCAACGTGCGAACCCTCAGCAGTCCCCATATTGAGACAGTGTACCGCATGGCGCGACGATAGGCACGGCACACTATGGATGGACTTTCTTCGTGCGTTTAACCGCGTGGAGAGGCTCCACCTTTCTGGGAACTCCTCTCATACCGTCGTCGACGCGCTGCGCCTCGTCTCCTCTGGAATGGCCACCGGCGTGCTGCCGGCACTGCACGAACTCAACCTCGATTCGGTCCTGAATATGAATGAGTCACAGAAAACCGTCACCTCATTCCTCAACGCGCATAACCACGCGGGTTCCTCTGCCATTACGTTCCAGTGGTTAGATGATGGACTCTATTGATGTCATTCGTTTCCCATTGTACATACAATGTACACTCACCCCGATCGTCAAGCGTACACCAGGCGCCCAGACGTTTTACATAGACCCCTCACCAGACCTGTTACCGCATCGTCACTTAGTTTTCTCGCTACGAAACTTCTCGTCGTTACTTTAACTTTAACCAGCGCCAACTCTGTTGCTAGATATAACTGTCCAATGCACTTTCACAAGTCTCACCTAAACCAAAACTAAAGGAAACAGACCCGCGGTATCCTAGAAAATAGATCTCATCCCATTACTGCACCGACCCAAAGCCTTTCGGGCAATTCTGGATGGCGATGCTCGCAGAGCCACTGCGCATATAGCAGATCTTCGCCGTGATGCAATCGCCAGTACAGTTCGGCGTGAGAACAGACTGCTTTCCCTGGAGTTCAGTGAACGTCTATTTTCGATAACCGGTCAGCTTATCAGCGAAGCACAGAGAACGGGAACCCGAGTACCGTCACGAGACCGGGGTTCGCTTCCATCTCTGAAACAGAAATCCTGTTAGAAGAGAAGCGCGAGTGGGCGGGGTGAAGGCGGACTCACGCTCAGTCACGAGGTGCCACCATGTTGCGTTCAACGGGTCGTTCAAACCCCACCCGCTGATACCCGCGCCGTAGGTCGCACGAGTGTTGTATTCGTACACATATGTGGGACCAAACGCGGTCTGCCCGTCGAGCGCGGGGAACGAGTTGACGTCACTCCGCCACCTTCATATCGTCGATCAAACTTCGCTTCTCTCTCGGGAATCGGAACTATGACTTACGTGTGAGCGTCCAAGATATCGAATGTCTGATCGTGAAATCACCAAAGTAAATGTGTGTGTGTGGGTCTGAGGTAAACATAAGCACGTACGGCAGAGTCGACTTCGTAAACACGGAAACCCGAGTTCAAGTTCGTGAGTGGCGTGATAGATGGCCCTATCCAAGAAGTCGCAAGTGCCGTCTCAGCGCTGATGTTTGTTGCGTTGTTGGAATAGAAAATCTACGCGTCTCGTATGAGGGAACACGAAGGGTTTATATGAGGGTGTAGCGGACCGAAAGCTGATCCTCGTGGGTATGTCCCCAGAAGATATCTGCAAACCCGAGTCAACTTTCTGGGATACTTGTAAGCTAGCGTAACGCACTTGCGATCACATGAGGTGAGAAACGGTCGACGCTGCAGACGAAGGTGAAGGTGAAGATGGTAAAAGAAAATGCACAATGGCGCGCACATCTGGTAGACTACGATGAAGAACGTTAGTCGACCAGCGAGCTGCAAAGTGCCGAAGTACTCAACACTCACAGAGATTCGTGGGCACTTCGAGTGGATTGGAACCATCCCAGCCACTAAGAACATGACCAATAATCCAAACTAATGGCAAAGTTGTTTCACCGATATACGAGGACAATCTTTCAAGAAGCACGTGCCTCGGTCTCCTTTGTCCTCAGCATCCTGCAACTCATCAGTCAAAAATCGCAACATTCCCGAATTGTCAGCTCCGGTGAGATTGATGTAGTTAAACCAGTTGGCGCTGTCGAGTTGTTAGAATTGCCCCGATACTTCAGTAGAAGGAAATGCGTACCGATACCCTGGATCGTATACGTCGTGTCAGCTCTGTACAACTTAGCAAGGAGGCGCATACATAGGTCAGTATTGAGGGTAATCACACGCAACCCGTCAGTACGCTGCACACTGTATGCCGCATAGTGCGCGCGCGCCTGGGCGACCACAGATTGAGGGATCCACTTCTCTTGCTGCCATAGCTTAGCAACGTGGTCGTAATTCCTGAAAAGCACCATTCAATGTGATTGAGGCAAACCGCACTAGTAAAGCTGACCAGCTGAACTGCTTGGCGAGTGCACCTCCCAACGAATGAGGCGCATCCTGGGCTCTGTTACGACTTAGCCACTGCCTGTAGCATTCCATAACAGGTGATACGAACTGATTATAGCTATCGTGGTTGCCCAAAGCGGCGTAGACGGGCCCAGAGCCCAACATTCGCTTGAAAAGGTCATAAACCACGGCCTTTCTCGGAATCAGTATAGACGGATTTCATCCGAACACACGTGTATGCGCACTTCTGTATACATGATGTAATCCCTGAACCCTCCATTAGGACACGGCACCGGTGTTAAAAAGGAACATGGCTCACCTGGACAGCTGGTTCTCAACGTCGTGGGAAACGAGATCACCCGTGTATATAGTCCAAGCGAAACCAGTCTTCTCTGTGTCGGTGAGAACGGGAATCGCCTCAAGTGCGGCAGCGGCGAGTGAGAATGGCGTGTCGCTGTTCCGCGTCAAGATTCGCAAGAATCAATAACACGCCAGAGTCGATCCCAAAAGTATGGTTATGCTAGGAGACACACCATCCAAACCAACCGTATCGCGGCGCCGGGAGGAGGGTCTTGTTTAGGCTACCCGCGTTGTGGTTGTTCGCGCGACAGCAAAGACCGGACGTGCAGTTCGCCTCTGAGCCCGTCGCGTAGCCTATGGTAATTTTCACGTGATCAGTCACGTTTTTCACTCAAAGTAAGATTTGACGCTCACGAGGATCGATATGGAAGTCCGACAAGTGAAGAACCTTGAGGCGTTCCCCACTCGGTTTCTTGGGCGGCGGTAGCGGACTCGGCTTTGGCTTGGCAAACCAACCTGTGAGGTTCAATGCGGGTGTCGGTGGGAGCGTGCACGAGCTCGCTAGGAAGTTTTCACATATCATCTAACAAAAACAAAGAGACAAAGTCAGCGCCTCAGCCAGACGTCGCGTGTGAGAACGTGCACCCACCCTGCCATCGTACCCTGCGACATCTGCATTCGCAAACACTTGCGTGAGCACAGGACCGAGAGTCGTCGCGCCAAACGTCGTGTTGCAACTGGAAGAGAGCTTGAATTGCTGACAGAGGAATAGAGTGAACGCGGGGCCCTGGTCGGGCGCAGAGAGTGCGAGCAACTTGGCGACCTGAAGTGTCGCGGTGCAGAACGCGCACGAGTTGTTAGCAAAGGCGGAGTTGACGGAAAGTCCTTGGACTTGAGCAATCGCGTTTTGGAGGATAACCGGGCCAGAGGCGCGCGGTGGGAGAGGATGCGGATCCTGCGGATCATTCTACGCCGAGAACCGTGAGGCTGACGCGCTCTGAGCTGAGAATGAGGGAAAAAGAATACCTGGGGTATATCATTCGGATCAGTGAGCTCCTGCGGGTATACCTTGTGCTACAGAATGCGGATCAATGGGCCGAACGGGTTCGCAAAAATGGCATGTATGCGCACGAGGACTGGGTCAGAAACGACAGGTTGGGGTTGGGCCGAAGTGGCCGTGGGATCGTTATAATATGACTTGTACAACGATGTCGGAAATGGTCCCGGAGCGGTGAACGTGGACGGTCCATATGTCAACGAAGTCGCAGCCTGGGCCTGTGTCGCAACGGCAGCACAAGCCAGGAGCTTGAAAAGCCGAGTCATATCGGTTCAGATTCTGTGGGATTGACCAGAGGGCGGCAACAAGTTGACAATACGAGAGTAAGAGGGTAGTAAAAGTGGGCCATTCAGTAAAAGATGGCAATTCATAATAGTTCGAACAGAGCATGTGAACTGCCGGAATGCGGGGGAACGTGTGTCCAATAGTTTGGCGTTCCGTACTGGCATTTCGGATCACGCCGACATAACCTCATGGTCATGGCACGTTCGATACAAGTATTACGTTACAAATAAATGCGGGTCGCGGACAGGCAGTGCATCAACAAATACGCGTAGCCATGATAATAGTCTCGTCCCTGTGGGGAAGAATATCGCCTTCTCAGGCACCACAGGAGCATCGCAACCAACCTATATAATGCCTTCAAACATGGGAAAATGTATTGGGAGGCGTCATGGCGATGAAGTATGGGACATTCGTTCGGACCTGTTCGGACCTGGATTGGCCTAATCCGATGAATGTTGTACTCATAAGAAAGCGATGCGAGAGAGGGGGATGGAGTGGTTTGTAGCTATTCATACAGTGAGTAGTAAAGTGCAGGGTGATATTGGGTCGGCCAGACATGGCACGGATATTATATCTCTCCCGGATAATGATAACGAGGTCGAATCACGGACAGAGAGGAGGCAAGCAATGGTCTGATATCGGGTGGACGTGGGGCACGGCATAGTCGGTGCCGGAGGGGGGGTTCGAGTGCGCAATCAGAGGTCACTGTGAAATCGAATCATCGATCGGAATCGAATCAGCCATGTGAGAAAACAACAGCGACGAGACCGCACACCTCGGCATTCATGCGTGTGGGCCGTTGGTCGGTGACGTTAGGCCATCGTTTGACGTTCCTGTCGAGCTGTTGCCATCATCCGATGGCTTGCGGCTGGATGTCGGCAGAGGCATCTTTGCGGTGCCATGCGACTTGTTGCGACTGCGCCCGTTCACGCGCTCGTCAGCCTGTCTGCGTGATTCCACCCAAAGGCGGAGGGTATAATCCCGCAGTGACTGAGAGTAGTGGGCCAATGAGTCCGCAGGAGCATCTACGGAGCCCTGCGAGGGAGCTAACATGAAGGAGTTGCCAGTGAAACTGGGCACAGCCAATGGGAATGGGGTAAATATGAGGAACGTAGGAGGGGGGAGTGTACCTTCCCCGGATTTATAGGAAACGGACAGAGCGGAAAATGGAGGTGGTTCGGATTCGGAGGAACGGCTAATGGGTCCGGGAGGAGCATGGTCTATGTAGTTTCGCGACTCGTGGAGCCTGTGTGGCGTTTCGCCCGTCCGCGAGGCAACGGGCAACGGGACAAAAAAAAAGCACACTCGTCCCCTCGGACCTTCTCTCCGCCCATCGCAACGCCGACAATCGACACCAATCGGTCGCTCTTTGTGCTGCGTTACTACCTTGGGTATTAATCGCCGTCCTCTGCTACACATACGACGCAGAAAGAGCGGCTTGATTCCATTGTTGCCTCGTTTATTCATCCAACCGAGTCAACCTGCGTCACAGTCTCGCACTCGGGCGCCGAAGCGATTCAGACTATGCGTGTGTAAGTTAGCCGAGGGATACCGAGTCTGTAAAATCACGAAATCATTATGTACGAAAAATGCAAATACAGTAGTCGATGTTATTGGGTTAGTTTCCAGTAAAAGCTTTGCACACCGCTGTGCGCTGATTAACACTGCCCAGCCTGGCCGGATCCGCTAGCGTATCTTCTCATTCACTCTGATGATTCACTCTGATGATCCTGACACATCCTGACACCACTGAGACACAACCCGGTTATGACTATCAAACATTACTCGTTCGGCTCTATCGTATCGAGGTGATTATCTGGGGTGCGAATAATTGCCCTCCGACGGCGCCCTTAAATAAAACTGTGGAGCTGCTGCCAAACTTGTACGCCGCGCGCTTGTACCGACGAGGCCATATTCTAGACAGAAAGGCTGCATAGCGGACTGGAACTCTTCCTTTGTGACTTATCTAAGTCGTGTTTCGATCGACATGCTCTCTGTGGGAGGAAAGCCAAGGAATCGAGAGCAGGCTGGTCGATTCAAATGGCCGCACGCTCAACGAGCTCTCGCGATAAAGATAGCGGCGTCTTACGCGAACAACCTTATAAAGAACGAAACGGTGCATGCAGCTCCAAAGCTCAGCAATTTATTTTTACCCTTCTTTCATAAAATATAGGCCATTTGGGTTTGCAGATCCGATCGGCTACCTTCGCTGCTTCAGGCCTTCAGGCTCCAGGGATAGGCTAATCATGCCAGCATCAACTAAGGCCGAATGGCGGACAGTGGAGCCTCGTCTCCACACTTCGGTGATGATTAGAAGCGAGTTTCACACAGCGAGCAAACGTGGTTGGGCCCTATGCGACGCTACTGGTCAGAAGTCGAGATATTTCGAAATTCAACGTTTATGTTCAACGTTCAACGCTTACTGATAAAGGGAGCTCCACTACTCCAGCACGACACATACAGCTTCGCGTGTATTGTAGTACGCGTGGTGACGCCCACGCAATCTATTCGGTACCTAGCGACGACTCCGTCTAGGTTGGCGTGGGGAAAGGCGTCAAGTTTGCATGTCACGGCGTTCGAGCCACCCACACTTCCATCTCATCTCACTTCCCTTACTGCTATTTTCGTCTATGAGGGTGCCTGTGCTGTCAGAAAGGAAGGCGTGGAGCACCGTAGGTACACGACCTTGAGACATCGCAACGGCGCAGTAACTGCGAATTAAGTCCAACCTGCTTAAGCTTAGCGCCATGTCTTGTGAGAAAAAAAAAAGTACCGCGCCACATGTGGAGCGATTAAAAACGCACTGCTCGCTAGTGACAGGGAAGATAATGAATGCGGTCGTAGGCCGAGTGCTGCGGACTAATCACGGCGAACGTACTCATGGCCAAAAGAGTGAAGCCCTAGCCCAGCTGCCGTCGTGAGGCTCTCTGGGGAATACTCTAGTATTCGCCGCCGTAAGATTCTTTCATTTCCAATCGCTAATGGAGTTTAAGCACAGTAGCAGAGATGTATGATAGAACACAGGGCTTATAGCCACCGCTGTCGATCGCTAACCCTGAGACCAGATGGGCTTAGGTTGGTCCTTTCATATTCTCTGAGGTCTGGATTGTGTGGTTGATCGCACAGTAAATTTCAGTTTCGGAGAGGGGCGGGTTGGGCTCTGACTAGGAACCAAGATTACGAATGTGCAGGTGCACGTAAGTACATGTAAAAAAAAAGACGCCGCCGAGAGGGAGGGAGGTGATTGTGTGTCAATGATATGTGTGGTGTGATGTGATGTCCGAGAAGGAGACCCGACCGAAACGCGATCATCGTCCAAGCGCGCAGCCGGATTTCGCGTTCACGCGAAAAGAGAAAAAAAACAAATTCCTCCAACGATTCACATCTACAGAACAGTCAGCCAAAAAGAAGAAAGAACGAAAAGAAAGAAAGAACACGCACCCCACAACTTTTTTTTCTCGGCTCATCTTTTAAACGGGCACGAAGAGCTCTCCCCAACGACGCACGACGAGTATCCCGCCGACGAACAGCCCGACGCCAGCGACGATGTTGACGTTACCCGGAAGCTTGTCCGGCGCGAAAATCTGCGTGCGCACGAAGCGCGACCACGCGCTCTCGTTTGGGTCGACGAGCGGGGCGCCGCTGCGCGTGAGCTGCGCGGGCGTGTAGTATGCAGGTCCTGAATGGGGCGGTGCGGTGCGACGTGCCATTGTCTGTGTTTCTTCCCAGGACGCTGGTAGTTGGTCAAGTTGATGTCGTGTATGTATAGGATAGGCTGCCGTGTGGGAGAAAAGGGTTCGTCACGCACGCTATTGGTCAGCAAGGGGCAGGGGCTTTATTTATTTTATTTGGTTCCACTTCTACCCGAGTCCAAGTGCCATGTACACAGCACAGTAGGAACACCCTTGACGTGAACCGCCAATGCCCTAGGAAAAAAGGAAACAAAGTCCGTGGTAGAGTCAGCAGATGAAAAAAATATACAGCAAGTGGACGTATATAATTGTAAGCAAAACATCAAGTGATGGCGTAAGCTATCGTGTCCTCCTCGTAACCATAAAGAATTCTATTTTTTCTTTTTTTGTTTCTATGAGGTAGGGCGATGACGGCGCCTCGGGTTCACGTCGTCCCTCGAACGCACGTCGATCACAACCTTCAGTCCATGATAATGCTCCAGGTCCTGCGCTTCTGCACGAGCGACGCCCGCGCTGTCGTTAGGCAGCCAGACGATCGGCGGCGGTGCGATCAACTCGGGCGCGAAGAGGATCCTGGACATCTCCTCCGCATGGCCGGCGAACGGCAGTGGCGGCAAGCGAGGTGGCGCGTCAGGGTGCGTGCGTGCAGCGCGCTCGGTCGCCGTTAGGTCGTCCAGCGTTTCGGTCGCTATAAACGATGTGAGATCTCATAGTCGGAAAAAAAACAACAACACAACGTACAGATCGGCACTGGCCCATGCTGCTGGTAGAGGGACGGCGCAACCGCAAGCGTCAGGGACATCATCTCCAGCACGGAGGCGAACGATCCCCGCGTCCGGGCCGCGCGCCCGGAGCTGACTATACTCGGGCTCTCCTCGTCCAGCACAGCGGGTTGGTTCGGCTTCGCAGCTTTCCCAAAGGACTCGAGGGCATGCTGAGAGACCGGGTTGAGAGATCTGCGACCAGGTGACCGCTCCTTGAAGCGTGTATACACCTCAACAAAGATGATGGTGAAGACCCCCGCGCCGACGAGGGCGCCTCCCTCCGGCCAAAGCTTCCGACTGAGCAGGATCAATCCGAGGAGAATGGGCTGCAGTGCGATGAGCGAGGCGAAGCGCTTCAGCAGCCATATCTGCAGCAAGCCCCCGGTCTGTGACCGTGTGCGACCGTACACATAACCGACGAGGAAGCGGTGGGCTAATATCCCCCAGTCAGTTCACCGGGACTAAATTCAAAGTTGAGCACCATACCGACTAGAGTCAGGAAGACCAGCAGGACGACCGGGGGTCCAAGTAGCGGAAAGATCACCGCAAACGTGCTCGCGAAAGTGACTGCCTAAGATACAGCAAGCCATTGCAAATAACGGGTTATACGTCTTGGGGTATGTAGCTGACAAAAAGGTCAACGACCGAGTCGGCGGTGAACGAAAGTGTCGTGTACATACCTCGAAAACGCTGGCGGGGTGTCCTTGCTGTCTTTTCCGCACGCAAAACCCGTCGTAAATGCAACGGCTGAAGCATGAGTAATGCAGGCGACGCAATCGCAACATTGATGATAATCGCGAGCGCAAGTATGGCGATGTAGATGGAGCCATCTGCCACGGTCTTACTCACGCGCGTCCCTCTACTGAGCGCACCAAAGGCGTACAGGAGCGCACCGGCCGCAACCAGGCCAATCACAGGCCACACACACGATCACATAAAACATCGCCTTGATAATGACACGCTGCCCAGCGGATATGGAAATTGTGCCAACGAGTCGAGCCGAAACTGTCAAAAAAACAATCTAAGGCCCTGGCCGTCATCAAAAATTCACACGCTTACGGTGGAGCGCCAGAACTGCGAGCAGGAAAAAGAGGGTGGCGCCAACGGAAGGCGCGAGAACCGTAATCAAGCCCGTCAAAAAGTCGTTGCGATTGGCCATAGACCGGAATAGCGGGAGATAGTGTGCGTAATCCGGCGACGTTGCGACGGCCAATCCCGCAGCGGCGATCACTGCAAATCAAATTCTGCATTGAGTGAAAAGAGGGGAACAGGACGGAAGCAGCACTCACATCCGACGAGTAATGTTATAGCGATGACGACAACAACTGTCCAAAAGGAGACCTGGCTCAAGGGATCGCTCCCACCCTGTTGAAGAACGTCCCACCGCACGTCCTCCTTCGCACGGCCCTCGATGAGTTGTATGTCAGGAAGGAAGCGCAGCCCGCGGCCGATCAGCAGCCACCCCTTCACGCGCGTGCCATCTGCGATGTCCTGGTACCCGTTCTCCTGCGCAAGGCGGATGTCCTCATTGATCGTCTTCAGGCGTGAGCGCCACGTCCGGATTTCCGCATACACAGGAACCGAGCTCATCGTGATTGAGGCCAGTCAAAGGGCGCACGAACGGCGGTGCGCGCTGTACGCGCAGGTGCGGAGGCACGACCTCACCCGGGCCGGACCCTTCACCTGGGTCCGCCCCAGCGCGGTCTCGCAGCGGGAATGTGGAGCGGTGTTCGGACGGGCGCAGGGCCAAATATCTTCGGCCGTCGCCCGAAGCGGAAAACGCTGGAGGCGCGAGCGGGCTGAATTGGCGCGTCTGGAGGAGGAGGGGGCAACACATGCGGCATGGCCATGGGCGACGGCACGCTCGGTACGCTCGGTGCGCTAGGCGTGCGTGAGTATCGGAAGTCGATCGGCGCCACGCGCCCGACGTCGATCCAATCGTCGTCGCTGTGTGAAGTCGGTAGATGTGTTGGGCCACTGCCCGGCGAATAGAGCGTTTCATGGTCCGTCGTGTCTTCTGTCGCGCGCGCGACATAGTTTGGTCCGTGCGTCCTTGGATCCGGAATGTTGGCGTCTGGTTCTGGCTCCAAGTCGGGTTCCGGCACTGCGTCGAGGGGGCCGCTCGCGGTCGTGCGAAACAGACTCCCGATGGGGAGGCGGTTAAGTGCTAACGAGAGGCGACTGCCCTCCTGCAAGCGTGTGCCTGCAATGCGCTGATTGACAGAATCGGTGAAACTGGTGCGGGAGTCTCCGTCGGCGAACCGGCCCCCATTGATCCCACGTACGCCGAGCTTATAGTAACTGGAAGGCGCGACATACGACGTAGGCGAGAGAGAAGAAGACCCATCTGCAGGGTTGCGACCCCTTCGCCTCCGGCGGCCTGCTTGCTGGGAAGTCTTATTAGAAAAGAACAGAAAGTAGGTAAAATGTGCGTACACGTCTCGCATTGGCTCCACCTAACACCTTCGGACGGCTTATGTACGCGATTCCATCGGTGTCGCTAGCAGGTGCATTCAGCTCGACGAGCGAGGGATCGGGCGTTGTGATGCGGAAAGACGTAATGTACTTCGTCTCCGCAATCTCGAGCTGCTCCAAGGATTATGTCGCGCTCCTCGATGAGCAGGGCGAGGCGCTGCGTGTCTCTGAGCCACTCCATATTTAGTCATTCGACAGAAGACATGGATTGAGGGACATACACAATTGTAAACAAGCTCAAAATGTCCACTTCCAATCCAACGTCTTCCTCCGAATACATGTAGGGAGTGGAGTGCCATGGTCGGCCCGATCTCCCGCGGCGACCAGTCCCGCTGCTAGCGGGCTCTGCGCTGAAGTCGAGTGACGAGCTGAGCCCCGTCCTGAGGATGAAGTCCTTCAAACGCTTTTCACCCCAACCGACGAATCCAGGCGCTTCCCGCGCGCTGATCCAACCCATCTCTTTGCCTTGCATGTGGACGTCTGTCCATTTGCGCCGAAATGCGAGGAGCTTGCCATACTCGCGCAGAATTTTGACCAGCGCTGGAATCAGCCCAACCACAATGAGCAGTGCAGTCAAGATGATGACGCGCAAGCGCGCGCGCCACTCCAGGTCGTGCCCGTTGATCACTTCACGCACTGCAGCGTTGTTCGGTGTGGATATTTCACGATTGTCGAAAAGCTGGAGAACGCGCATGAGGCTGAGGTCTAGTAATGTAGAGTAACCGCCCAAGAACCGTGGCGTCGGCGCGGTATCGGCAAGACACGGCATGGATATGATATAGAGTGGAAGAGCGCCAGCAAGCCCAAGAATAGACCATCCCAACACCATGAGGAAGCAGAACCAGAGTGTGCGCTGGCTCAGCTCTTCGTCTGATGGAAATTTACGCGCATCTGCAGCGCCAGGTTCGTGAGGGTCTGAAGGGACACCTGAGATGGATGGTATCATCGGGACAGGAGGGTCCAAAAAGGCCCAAAAAGATGAGCGGAAGAGGTTGAGGGCGAAGTCTGAGGCGGAAATGAGTACGACCGTGCTCAGAAGGATGGAATATATGCACCTTTCCTGTACAAACCATTCTCTCAGTCCGTAAATTTGACGAAAACGGGGTCGAAGAAGCTGCAAACAATAACTAAGACGCGTCAGAGGATGGGACGAACATCGACGGCGTAAAAGCGCGTAACCCACCCATAGCAATAAACCTATCAGTCCAGAAAGAGCCATAGTAGCTAGTAATCCATCGACGGAAGCATCTAAACCGTGACCTAGACATACGGTATTCCCGGCCAGGGAGAGTCGGCCGTTAACAAAGGTAGGAGATGGATTTGACGATGAGGTTGTCGGATCGAGAGACGATTGGGAATCTAAAGAAGTGGTCATAAAAGAGTTCGTTCCTGTGGGTATCGAGAAGGTTTGAGAAGGGGAGGAAGGGGGAGTCGTGAGAAGTGTAGGCGTGATGGTCGTGGCAGGAAAAGACGGAGGTACGGATGTAGGAGCAGTCGCGGATATCCCTGTAAACGGTGACGGAAGTGTACAAGAACACGACTCCAGGGACGTGTAGAGTGATGAACTGTCCTGTGGCCCAAAGTTCATGGAACGCGGGATCGCTCCGTGGCAAAGGCAGGTGGTCTGACCCCGAGTTGAACTTGAAGCGCCCATGGCCAGGAAAGGCAACTGCGGCCATGACGATTCGGGTGACGGGTATCGTGGATATTCAGGGTATGTATGCGATTTCAAGAGGTATTAAGTTGTCGTCGTCGGTCATGAAGAAGAAAATATAAGAATTGGGGTCTATCCAACCCCGAACAAGGCGAGGCATCATACGAGGGTTAAAACGTGTTGACGGGCTTTGCCGTTAGAGCACATTGTATTACGTAGCTACCAATACATCCACTTAGACAACTGCTACCGTGACGGTGTATTTATGAGTCAAAAGGTCGCTGGACCTAATAGACGAGCCACATACCGATAAGCTATCGATTCTTCTCAGTCAGGTAGACATCACCCCTCCCATCTTGGTGCACGGTCATGACGGCGTGCCCAGTTACCCAGGGAGCCGCTATCTCCAGTGACGGTGGTCTAGGCTTTCTGGATTTTTTGGACTTTGGCCATTTGGCAAACTTCATCGGTGATTTTCGGGTCCTACCCTTCGCCGTCGTCTGATGCTCGTCGAATCCCTGGAGGACAGTCTGTTTGCTCGGAATGCAGCCCATCACCGTGACAGGGTATAAGTAAATCTGAGCAGATTTAACGTTGTTACAGCTGTGAGAGATAATGGAGGGGGAGTACCTACGATGAATTGAAAGGAGTGGTATGGTAGTTGGTCGATGAGTGGGGGTGATTGTTGAACAGGCGCAAGCCCTCCAAGGACATGAAAAGTAACGGTGTGAGGCGGGACGTGCCTGGAGCGTCAGATTGATATAACTTAGTGCCCCGTCTCCAGGCCATCAAAAGGATCATGATATGATATGTCATTGGATTGAGACGTCGGCGCCTGTTGGTGGCTGTGCTGATTTGGCCAGGAAAGGAAGCGATTCCGTGTTCTTTTGTCAGTGGCAGTCATGGCGAGCAATGCACTCAAACAAGTACGCTGCGTTCTATTGCAAGTGATCGTGATCGTAACCTGACCTTCTATACAGGCGACTGCCCCCATCACCGTGCAGCAAGCGCAGACCAATGCCTTACTCTCAATGCTCAACCTCAACCAACCCGTTGAGCCTTCAATATCCACCACTTCCACGCCGTCAAAGGCAGCCCCAACACTCAAATTGCCCGCAACTACAGGCCCTCCCATTTGGAAAATACTGGTACTAGATCAAGAAACGAAAGATATCCTCGCGACAGTTTTGCGGGTGCAGGACCTCCGCGACATCGGCGTCACGCTTCACGTGTACGTATGCTTACTGTCCACTTGGCTTGAAGTGTCTCAATCTACGGCAGGCAACTCCATTCATCTCGACCACCTCTGTCTGATGTCCCTGCCATCTACTTTGTCGCTCCGACCATCACGAATATCCGGAGAATCGCGGAGGACCTCGAAAAGGGTCTTACGAGTCCTTCCATTTCAACTTTTCAGAACCTCTTCCACGGGCATTGCTAGAGGAACTCGCAGCGGCGGTCGCAAAGGACGGAACAAACGAATTTGTAGAGCAGGTTCGCAATCCTTAGGTTTCTTCGTTCGCATCTTGTTGAGTGGGCTCTAGGTCGTCGACCAATACCTCTCATTCATCGCGCCAGTCAGCCTCGCTGTACTCCCTTTTGCCCCCGCCGTCGACGACAACGCCGCAGAGCCCCACCCAACCCGGACCATCTCAACCCCTCTCCTCGTACGCCATCCTGAACTCTCCTTCGTCCACCGAACAACAAATCGAAAATGAGATCGAGCGAGTAGCCAGCGGGCTTTTCAGTGTTATTGCCACTATGGGTACGTGCCCACCTGTTTCTCCACTGAGCCCTGCTTTTAAGCACCAATCAGGTCAAGTACCTATTATCCGCTGCACCACGTGGAAATGCCGCAGAGATGATAGCAAAGAAGGTCGAGACGAAAATTCGCGACTCTATCATCACAGCATCCCGTTCACAGGGTACATCGCTATTCTCTCAAGAGCCAGGTGTACTGACTACTCTGCATCGACCGCGTCAGTCCAGTCTCTCAGTACTCTACCCACGTTCGTTATCATTCAACTGACCGACAGTTCTCCTCATCCTTGATCGGAACATTGATCTTGTTCCCATGCTTTCACATGGCTGGACCTACCAGGCACTCGTTTCTGACTGCCTCCAGATGAGGCTAAATCGCGTCACGGTGGCATCTCCACAGAAGAAGGCCTATGACCTCGATGCCAAGGACTTTTTCTGGGCGAAAAACGCCGCGAATCCATTCCCACAAGTCGCGGAAGACATCGACACGGAGCTCAACAAGTACAAGCAGGACGCCGCGGAGATCACACGGTCGACGGGTGTGAGCGACGTCAACGACATCACCCAACTGTGCGAACGATTCTTTCCCTCGTCCTCGCCATAGCTGAAAATACCCGCGCGACAGGGACCTTTCCGCGAATGCGGCTCATCTCAAAACGGCCATCACGCAGCTCCCAGAGCTAACGGCACGCAAAGCGACGCTCGACACGCACATGAACATCGCCACCGCGTTGTTGGAGCAGATCAAATCCCGCGGGACTCGACGAACTCTTCTCGACCGAAGAGGCCATAAACAAACAAAGCGTCGCGACCATCCTTGAGTATTTGCGCTCGCCCGAAGGCGAAGGCAAGCCGACGCCGGTCGACAAGCTGCGCCTCGTGATCGTCTTCTATCTTTCTTCGCAGGACAACGCAATCTCGAAGGACGACGTGGCAGAACTCGAAGCAGAACTGAAGAAGCAAGGCGCAGACGTCGCCGCGTTCGAATATGTCCGGCGCCTGCGCGAGATCGAGCGCATGATCGTGCCCTCTGCTGGCGCTGCAACTCCCGTCCCTGGCACGCAAGGCATTAGTGGCGGTGGCGGTGGCGAGCTGTTCAAGGGTTTTAGCTCTTTGGGGAATCGCGTACGTAGTATATTCCGCGTTCGATCAGAATACGTAGCTAACGTGATTACTAGCTCACGGACAGGTTCAAGGAAGGCGGCCTGGAGAACCTGATCTCGGGCGTGCGCAATTTCCTCCCGACCAACAAGCTCTGCACGGTCACGCGGTTGACCGAGGCGCTGATGGACTCGGGCGCGGCGTCCAACCAGTCGTTACAGGAGACGGACGAGTACGTCATGCTTGACCCTCGCGCACAGCGCAACGCCCCTTCGGCTGCGCGCGCGCCCGTACGGCGTACGCAGTTCACGGAGGGCGTCGTCTTCGTCGTGGGCGGGGCGGGGTACGTCGAGTACGGGAACCTCGAGGAGTGGGCGGCCAAGACTGGACGGCGCGTCACGTATGGCGGGACGGAGATCTGGGACCCAGAGGGTTTTGTCAGTGCGCTGAAGGACCTCGGCAAGGCGCAGACGTGAAGAGCAGGGTGTCATGGGTATCATACGGTATGACGGAGCACTGGCAGTAGGATTCTCGAAATCGATTGCTGCTTTTGGTTATGGCCGCAGGTGATGTGAGATCTACGGTACGAGCGTACAAGGATGCATGTTGAGCCGCGCTCCACGCTGGAGAGTTGCACAAAGTCAAAACTGGCAAAAAGCGAGCTGGCTATACAGCTCTAGTGAGTTTCCGGGTCCAGCTTAACCAAAAAGCCGCGGCGATTGTTGAGCCAGGCAGACCAATTCAGTCTGGCCTGGCCTAGCTTTCAGTTTCTGGCTCGGAGCCAGCCCCGACATCCCGGCACATTGTTGCGTACAATCGGGTATTCTCGCGAACTTATCGGTTGTTCGCAGGTCGATTCGCTTATGTGGTTATGACGGGGGTACTACATGCTTTGGATCATGTCCGATTTGTATAAAGACCTTCGCTCGCCGTGCAGTGCACACTTACACATCATCATCATGGATCTCACCGTGACCTTCGTTCCCAGACTTCCGGCGGAGCTCTGGCTACACGTCTTTCGCTTCGCCACCTCGACCTCGACATCCTTATCTTCTCATTACGAGCCCTTCCAGTCCTGCCACAACAGCACCGCGATATCCGACGCCGCCTTGGGCGATAAGCGCTCCATCTCGCTAGTCTGCAAGCAATGGCGCATCCTCGCCAGAAGCATGCTCTACGAAGACATCCGCATCGGCCGCGGCATCCCTAGCGCTGCACGCCTGCGCTCGACACACCTGACCCCAACGGCTACTCCGCACCGCGCTACCACGTCCGCCGCGCCGTCCTGCCCTACGCGTCCACCGCGACGCCGACCAAGCACGCCCCGCCCGCGCTCGCGCTCCTCGCGCTCCTACCACACCTCGAGGTGCTCGTGCGCCCGCCAATACGCCCGCTCCACGCGCGCAGCGGTGCATTCGACTTCCCGCCGGACGCGCCCGCGCTGCCCGCGCTCCGCCGGCTCGAATGGGCCTTCGACTGGACGGGCAACGCCGCGCGCACGGGCGGCATCAACGCGCTCGACGACGTCCTCCGCGCCGCGCCGGTACTCCACGAGCTCGTGCTCGCAGGCCCCATGCCCCTCACCGCGCTGCGCCAGCACCGCCTGTCCCTGCGCGCGCTCCGCACGCTCGTCCTCGCGGACGCCGCCGCCGCGTGCCCGCTCGTCGCGCGCCAGATCAGCTACTGGGCCCTCCCCGCGCTCGAGACGCTCGTGCTGCGCGGCCCCGCGCGCGCGGAGGCGCTCGAGCCGCTCGCGGAGGCGTTCGCGAGGCAGGTGCGCGTGCTGGAGCTGGGGCCTGGCGTGTCGCCGCTCGAGGCGTGCAAGATCGTCGGCGCGTTCCCTGCGCTCGAGGAGCTCAACGTGCTCGTCGGTGGCGCGGATGGGGTGTTGCGCGCTTGTGCGCATGAGACGCTGCAGCGCGTCGGGGTTGGCGTCGATGCGAAGGAGTGGGACGGCGAGACTTGGTCCGTCGTTATGGAGCACGTTCAGAAATTCGTGGAAGGGTGTCCGGCATTGCACGATGTCGTGCTCTACGCACGAGACGTGCGTGTCGCCGAAGACAACCCACGGTTTCAGGCACTTCGCAAGACGCTGTGTTCACTCCAGGCACACTCGAGTAACGAAGCCCCGATTCAATCTGCGCCCCCCATTCTGAGCAGATGCTGAGATACCAAAACCTAGAATTAGTGCTGTGTACTTTGACTACTTTGACCCTAATATGTCCCCCATGCCTTCGACAAATCTCTCATAATCGCCCTTCACTTTAGGCTTCCCCTCAGCCTTTACCTCCGGAGCGTCCCCGAACTGTGCCTTCAGCGTGCTCACGATGTCCGGCCGCACCTGCGCAGCACCCTGTGCTTGACCATCTTTCTCTTCGTCAACTGTAGGCGCCGCGTTGATCTTCCCTCCGCCCCCTCCAGCAGCGGCGCGTTTGCGTTTGAGCGAAGTAGGCACGAACGCAGTGCTCTCCTTCTTGAAGTCACGCAACTGTGCCTCGGCAGACACCGTCGCCGACGCCGTGACAGCAGCGGATGGGGTGTGAGGTAGAGATGGCGCAGCGTGCACGGGAACTCGAGATCCCGAGCTTTGTGCGACAGGGTGCGGGCCCGCGTCGCGGGAAGAAGCCCGGGGGAGGAGGGGGCAGATTGTTGAATAGCCCCACGGGTGCAGGAGTGAACCCTCCTGGAGGCGGTCCGAAACCAGGCGGTGGAGGGGGAAAGCCAAGAGGCGGCGGGGGGAAGTGACCGGCGGGCGAGCCTCCAGGAAAGCCTGGTGGCGGCGGCGGCGGCGCAGACGGTGCAGGGAAGCCCGGAAGGGGTGGGATGAAGGGTACGTTCGGGAAACCTGGAGGCGGTGGCGGGACTCCTGCCACGTTTGGGGGGAAACCAGGCGGAGGTGGCGGTACCGGAAGGGGAGGATGTGGCGGTAAGGACGCTGCGTGATCATCTCATCAGTGGATGCTTCGGCTTGGGCAGATGTAGAGCGTACGTGCGCTCCCTGGAGGAGGGCCCTCCGGCATGGGAATGTCATCGTCTGTATCTTCCTCCTCCTCTTCTTTGGACGCGCCTGGGGGAGGGGCCTCCGGCATGGGAATATCGTCGTCTGTGTCCTCTATATACACACAATTAGTCACAGTGGAGTCTACCAACGATCAACGACCCACCTTCTTCTTCCTCGGCTGGCCCGCCCTTGGATGGCTGTCCGTCTTTGGGCTGTCGCCTTGGACGAAAAACAAGTTTGCGTTGATCTGGGTGCTCTTCAAGATATTTCTCCTTCTTCTTTACGATGTTGTCGAGTTCCACCTTCAGGTCCTTGAGCCTCTTCTGGTCCGCGTCCGGGAGCGACGCAGCGGAGGAGAGTTTATCAATTTCATCCTCGAGGTCTGGAATCCAACATCAGAATGCGCAACGCCAGAGTACGACCGACGCACCCCATGTGTCCTTTTTAACGAGTGCAAAGTCTCGCGTCTTCTGCCTCTCTGTCTTGTTCTACTGCAGATAACGAGGTCACCGTGAGTTGCCTATCAGAAGCGAACTGCGCACCTTTTTGAGTTCTTTCTTTCGCTGGGCCTTTCCTGTAAACAATATTCATATGTGCACTAGACGCTGTGTTGCTACATACGAAAGGCATCTGCAGGGATTGATATTTTTTCCTTTGGCCATTGAGAGGCACGTGGACTGAGTCAACCAAGCGACTGTGCCTGGACTCGGACTCGGATAGGCTTGTCCCTCCCAACCTGACTCGACCGTGGCGGTCTCTTTCTTTCCCTCTTTTTCGGAGGGAAGAAACCCCCACGTACAGCAAGAAACCCCCGCGTACAACATGGCCGCCCAGGGCACAACTCGCTCTACGAACCCGCCGACGCCAAAGCGGGTCGCTAAATCCGCTTCATCACAATCTCTTAATCATCTCCTGAACTTCTCTCTTCCACCCAGACAATCTCACCAGGTGCAGAACCTACCGAGGAGGAGTCGCAGGCATGGCACAACTCATGGCGTCTGGAATAAAGAACGTGAGTCTCCCCGCCAATCTGTGAAATAATCGATCCGCTCATCCTCTACCCAGGCTTTGTCAACGCACAATACCGGTTCGTCATGAACCCATTGGGCGACTACACTGTGCATTTTGCGGATCCTGATATGTATGTTTTCTGTTGCCCTAAAAATCTCTTATCAACCACCTTACGCCGACTTGAATGCGCAGTTTCTTCCAATGGCAGGATATATTACAGATCATCATTCCTCGTAGCTCCGCACTAGCTGCAGCCGCTGCAGGCGGCGGCAACAATTCGTCGCATGAAGAGGGACACATAACTTGTCCAATATGTCTCTCCCCTCCGACCGCTCCGCGCATGACCAAATGTGGACATGTTAGTGACTTTGTCCGACGTCGCCCGTCGCCACCCCTCACGCTTGCCATCATTCGCAGGTGTTCTGTTTTCAATGCATATTGCACTATCTGGGTACATCAGAGAATCCCAAGTGGGCCCGTTGTCCGATCTGTTTAGATTCAGTCAACGAAAAGCAGCTCAAGAGCGTTCATTGGTTTACTCCATCCCATTCTGACGACGACAATGATGACGGTTCTCACCCCCGACCGTCGTCCTCGTCGGTTTCTGCCGACATCGACCCCATAGAAACTCCTAAGCCTGGTTCGACGCTGCGTATGCGGCTTATGCAACGTCCCCAGATTACCACGCTGGCCCTTCCACGCTCACACACCTGGCCTTCTGACCTTCTTCCGCCGCACCAGGCCCCCTTCCACTTTTTACCGGATGTGTACACATACGCCAAGTTCATGGTTGCCACGCCTTCATATCTCATCGAGAACCTTAGGCGCGACCTTTCCGAATTGGCATCCGAGCGCCGCACGCTCTCAGTGCTGGATGACGCCCTTGGCATAGCGTTTTGTGACGCCGTAGAGCTTAGGCTGAATGCGCAGATTGCCAAGGCAACCGCTCTCGACTCGGACGTTTTGCGTGCAGCGATCGATCACTCACTACAGATGGAGCGCAACCTCATGACAAACGCAGCGTTTCAAGCGAAGCGCAAGCAGGAGCGGGAGAACGCCCCAACGCCCGAGCCATCTGATATCCCGGCACACTTCCTCTCCGCCCAGGTGCACCATCCACCCTCACCCTCGCCGACGCCGACCTCCCGCGGCCCAAAGTCACGCAAGAATCTCAACCCGCCCCCTCCGTCAACGTCAGCGTATTACTATTACCAAGCCGCCTCTGGGCAGCCCATCTTCCTCCACCCGCTCGACATCAAGATCCTATCTGCGCACTTTGGCGCGTACGCGGCATTCCCGGACAGCATCGCGGTGCGCGTCGAGGCCGCAACCGAAGGATCGGTAGACGCGGACCTGCGTCGGCGGTGCAAGCACCTCGCCCACATCCCCGAAGGCGCCGACGTCGTCTTCGTCGAGGCGGACCTCGAGGGCGTCGTCGGCACCGAGGGGCTGCGCGCGTTCGAGGGGGCGATCAAGGCTCGGCGCGCACGACGGCGGGAGAAGGACCGGCGCGACGAGAAGGCGCGCACGCGCGCGGAAGAGAGGGAGCGTGAGAAGCTCGCTGCCGCGACAAGCACCAGCGCCGCGGCGTGGTCCTCCTCGGGGGACGGTCTTTCCTGGGCCGAGCTCGAGCGGGATACGGCGTCCCCCGCACCACCCTCGCCCACGCTGGCGGCCCAGGCGCCGCCACAGCAGCAGCAGCAGCAACAGAGCGGCGCATGGGGAGCGCGCAGCTTCGCCGCAGCCGCTAACGCCGGGAGCGGTGCAGGACGCACCCCGCCGCGCACCGCTGCTACTGCTAGGCGCCCGCAGCTGCGCTACGATGATGATAATGACGGCGCGGACGAATGGGCTTTCGAGCTCGAGCTCGATCGCGCGTGGAATGAGCTCGAGATACAGCGGGGCCCAAATGTGGGCAACGGTGGTCGTGGTGGTGGGCAGAGACGCAGAGCACGGATGGTCGTGCTCGGGGGCGGTACCGGACGGAGACGGTGAGGTCGTGTGCTGTTTACCTTTTTTTTTTTGGCTGAGCATGGTGCATTAACACATAAACGCATACAATATCTGTAACATTATGGCATGACGTGTGCTGGGCGTCGGTTCGTCGCAAGCTATTTGTTTTGGCTCCGTGGCACTAGTTCGTACTTCTCAGACAGCGTACCGAGTGAAGGCATGTTCAAGTTTGTATTCGATGTATATCCGTCGTTCACGCCTGTTTGTGTCATTCATCCCTGCCTAGAGCTTCCATCCTGCTTTGGGCCCGCGCGCAAATCTGCCGCCTGCAGGATTATTGACGAGGCTTGACAGTTCTGAGGTCGACAACCCGAACATCGGACACCAGGCATCTTTCCGGCTGTCTTTCGGTCACTTCGAATTATTTCTCGCTCAATTATCCTAGTCTGCGTCCTCTACAAATTCTCTGTCTTCAGAACGACCAGGCTTTGCTTATGCGCGGCAACAACCTGCACGTGGCCGTTTCCTTGCTCTCCGAGTTCTGCTTAGCCAATTTCCCTTGCAATTCCCCCTACGAAATTCGGTACCGGGAAACGTCGTCCAACACGCCGCTCTGCAGCGCAACGACAGTCTTGGCATATCGGTGACTTATCGCCTCTTCTGGCTGGGCGCACCGGGGACTTCCAAGGTCGCGGAACGCTTTGCCCTGGGCTTGGGTGTAGGAGCCCTGTTGAGGCCACCGGAAGAGCCGGAATCAGGCTGTTCGCCTATGTTAGTGAGAAAGTCTCCAGCTCCCTTCGAAAACGACAAACCGGGGTCACGATGATGGAGGGCGGCGGCTTGCGTACCACCTCAGCAGGGGCAAGTGGGGTCTTGCTCGATCCGGAAATAGATTCGTCCTTGGAGGGCATGTTTCAACTGGTGGATTACTTTGGTTGGTGGGTGTGAAAAGGGTAAGGTTCTCGTGCGTCTGCTGTCCTCCCTTCCTTTTATGTGCGGGACGGCCTCGAGTCACAGACATTGGCTGGCACGTAGTGCCACGTCAACCTTGTGCTTGTCGTGGCTCCCATCTTTGCTTCTCGCTGCCACTGCGTGACCTACTGGCCAAGGTCTATCAGCTTATCGTCATCCAATTTGGTTGCATACGCAGGGTAATGAATGGCCACGTCCTCTATTTTGAAATATCTCGACTTTTGTTAATCCCGCTGCGCATATCTACTGCGATACAGACGCGATTTCTAGGTGACTGGTGAGCACCCATGTGAGGGCGCCGCTGAACAAACGAGGCATGATCTGAGTGTTGTGGGCCTTTCTCTCCTGCTTTGGACCTGCGCGCATGACTGCCTGCACTCTCATGATATTGACTGGACTCGACAACTCTGAGGTTCACCACCCTCTTGGCCCTTGGCAGGGACAGCCAGGTTCTCCTCGATTCTTACCTATTCTTTCCCCTCTTCTTCTTCGGTATCTTTTGATTGCCTCGCCCATTCCTTTACAGCAGCCCATTTCACAGCAGACAGCGTTTTGGGGCGAAGAACGTGTCTCCTCTCGTCTGATTGACTCAAAATCGGACGGCAGGCATCTTTCGGTTCGAATTTATCGCTCAATGACCTTACTCCAATCTATAAAAATGTTCTGTTTTCAGAATGATCGGACTTGCTCGTGTGACGCTTGCGACACGGTTGCACGCGTTCTCGCTGTAGGGTTTGGTATACGGTTCATTTGGATTTCTGCTACACAAATTCCCCTGCAATTTCCATAAAATTCGGTACAGGTTTCAAGGAAGCGACGTCCACCAGCCCAACGACAATCCCTTCTCACTTCCTCTGGCTCGGTGCACCAGGGACTCTCAGCCCCGTGGCGGGCTTCGCAGTCGGGGTCGGGGTCGCTGCTGGCACAGTCTGGGGCTTGGCTGTGCTGGCAGGAGCCCTGCTAGCGCCAGAACCCCTGGCCTGTCGTCTATGTTAGCGAGAAACGCCTTCAGCTCCCTGTAAAGCGAACAAACCGGGGTGATGGAGGGCGACGGCGTGCGTGCCGCCTCAGCGGGGGCAGTGGGGGTCTTGCTCGTCTCGAAACGCAATGAGGAAGTGAATTCGCGCTTGGACCTGGACGACATGTTTCAGCTGGTAGGTTGGTCTGGTTGTTGGTTTGGTTGATGGGTGTTAGGAGGGTGAGGTGGTTGTGTGTCTGTTGTCCTCCTTCACCTTTCTCGCCCTCCTTTTATATCCGAGACGGCCTCACAGACGTTGGCTGGCACGTAGTGCCACGTCATCCTTGTGCCCTTTGTGACTCTCATTTTCGCTTCTCGTTGCGTGATCTGCTGTTAGTCACGGCGACGGTCTATCAGCTTATCGTTATCCCGAATCGACAGTCGCTGCTGGCGGTAATGAAATTCCACGTCCTCTTTTCTGGAATATCTCGGCTTGGTTTATCCTCCTGCGCATGTAGTCGCGAGTTGGCTGGTGATCACCCACGTGAGGGCGCCGCTGAATAAACAGAGCATGGTCTAGGTGTCGTGCCTATCTGCGACCACGGCGAAACAGTGCAATGGCCGTGGGGATACAGGACCCCAGAACACGAGGGGTTATCGGGTTCTGCTGGGCGGGGGGGCATGGAGGCTCGCCCAGGGTCATGGGGAGATCTCTGCTTCTTTTGTTAGGATGATATGTCTATGAGTTGGCATTCGCCATAGGACAGGTCGTGATGACCGCTTTGGGAGATAGCTGCCAGTGCCCTGTCGCCTGAGATGTTCTATACAGCTCGAGCAGATATTCTTGCCCTATGTCAGGCTTTGGACGCTCTCCTGGACCATGAACCGGTGTTTTAGTACGCCTTCGCCAAGTATGTGAACAACAGTGGGCACCGTTGCGACCAAGATCCACCAAGTCGTCGCTCGATCATCTGAATCTAGGTTGTCATACCTTCGAAACGTGTCGCGAGACTCGGAGGAGATTTAGGCATTAAAGGTGGGTTGTTCATGGGCTCTCAGACACATCCAAACTATCATGCCGTGCGTAATAACGAACCGGTTTATGTTTTCGTTCATGAAACAGTGCGATAGAACCCAAGATAGAACCTGTCCGCCGCGGGAGAATTGAGTGCGCGGCGTCTCTCTTTGTACTCCGACACGTCATATGTGTTTGAGTCTCGGCGCGTTCTTGAATTTCTTCCAAGTCGTGCGCCTCTGAACATGTCGGTCGTGCGCGCCGCAATGCAGTACTAACTTCAATTTTTACTATCACCCATAATATGAAGTTTGGGCACGTTTAGCACGATCTCCAGACCAGAGCCAGTTGTTGCACTAGCCAGTAGTAATCACATGTGAGGACGCCGCTGAATAGACGGAGCATGATCTGTGTCGTGAGCATGTGCTCAACACTGCCTATTATCTACGGCCCGGGGAACAGTACAATGTACCATGGGGATACCCGAAAGAGAAGATTAACGGGCCCAGCTGGGTAGAAGGAGCCGTGAAACCTCACCCAGGGTCATGGGGAGATCTCTGCTTCGTTTATCTGACGCGTCAATGAGGGCGAATCAGGACGGGCCGTGATCATCGCTTCGGGGGATGTCGCCTGGGATATCATATACAGGTCGCGCAAATATTCTTGCCCTATGTCTGGCCCAATTCTAGGCTGTCAGACATTTCGAGAGGAGGGAAGCGCGTCTCGAGAGGAGATCGAGACATTATGGAAGGAGTGCGGTACGTGGGCTCTCCAAGCTTCCATGCCGTACGTTCTCACCCACAAAAAATAACGAAACAGCTTGTATTTCTTCTTACAGCGCTCGCTAGACCGAGCCGCCAGTACGTCCCGTCCGGCTCGATAATCTTGTGGTTTTTGTTCATAAAACAGTGCGATTAACCTTGACCGCCGTGCGAGACCTGCCAGTGGCGCACCTGCTGCTGCTGCTGTTCGTGCCGACAGTCACGGCGGCGCTAGACACTATAACCTCATCTACTGTGTGCCAACTTCACAACGGTACTGTCGCTCTCACTGACAAGCGTCGAAACAGCATTCTCAAAAACCGATAGCGCATATTCAAAAGCCGTCGACTCATCTCGAAAAAAAAAATAAGCAAACGAAAGGCAGAAAGCAGTGGCGAATGCTGTGCATACGCACGCGGATAGAACGGCAGCAGACGATAACGATTTTGCTTCATCCGCGTTGGTGGTACAGTAAGCGAACGAAAACAAATTGAGGTATTGAGGGACCTCATTACAATGCATGCAAGGAGCACGTGAAAATTCATCTCATCTAGATACGTTCATAGACCGCCTCACGCGATCAAAAAGGCTAAGCAGGGCGTCAGTTGGTCCCTGTGGGAGAACGCGGCGCATAGATGCGTTATATTGTGCACAGACATACAGATGTGTGGGTCCGTACAGTATCATGTGATTACGACTCGGAGTAGGACGAACTGAACGGAGAGGCGGCAGAGGAGAGTAGCAAACCGGCACAATGGCATAGTCTGAGGGATAAGGAGTAGGGGTGGAAGGGGGAACGTGTAGTCTAAGGACGGCATTTGGTTGGGGTGTGCAACGTATGCACACGCACTCCGTGTCCTTTACCTGCCGTCTGTTGCATTGCATCCGCGGGTTCAAGAGGGGAGATATAAATGAAGCAGAACTTGATTTCGAGCAAGCGTCAGTAAAGTAGTGTCGTAACGTGGGTCATAACCCGACCAGAACGAGAAGAAAAGGAGCAAAAAAACTGGAGTAAGGGGTCATTAAAGAGATAAGGCGGTATATGCGTCCGGCGCGTGTCGTCGTCGTCAGATAATTTGGAGATAGTTTGACGGAGCAACTATGCGATGGTAAACGCAAACAGGAATTAGGAGCGGCGAGGAGACGGAGGGCGGCCTACGTACTACCAAGTGTGCCATCCTCTTTCCGTGCTTGCCACCACTTGCCGTTCTTGTCGATAATATCCATAATTTCGCCTTTGGAAAAGGAAATCTCATTCGGGTCGTCCGTTGACGCAGTATCTATAGCAGCGATATTCGGAATCAGCACAGCCGTTGTTAGGAAAGGACTCTGACGACGCACATGCATACAGCGCTTTTGCCTTGTAGGGGTATGCACTGTCCGAGCCAATGCTAGTATCAGCAGGCAGCGGGGGCCCGCCACCTGCACCGATGCCTGCGTTACCGGGGGTGCTCATCAAGGGTGAGTTGATGCCCTGAGGGCCGCTCGTGTCTGCGCCGAGTGCGGATTGTGCAGGTCCGGGGCTGACTGGTCCCACCACAGAGTTAGCGCTCCTCTGCGACTGGGGCGGGGCATTGTCGAGAGGATTGCTACCGATACCGGGCGCGAAGCTGTTATTGAGCTTCGTGTCGTAACCCCCCGAACCGATCCCCGCGGCAGAGTAGCCACCGCCACCGCCATAGCTGGCAGTGTTGTGTATGGAGGCTGTGCGCGTGCGGCGGCGGCGAGAGGGAGGGGAGAGGCCACCCGTCCCGAGGGAATTGAATAGGTAAAGCGAGAGCGAGTCCTCCTCGGACGTGAAATAGAGGACCCAAAGAATGTCAACCATTGCGAGGATGAGCCAGCCAGCCGCGACAGCGTCGAGAGAGGCAGAGTGGGTGAATATAGTTCTGTCAACGCCAATGACGGCGAAAACGATGGAAACTGATCCAAAAGTGATGATTTGAAGGCGGTGCATCGCTATCGAGTCGGATGCGAGGGTGTAAACGACACCAAGGATGAGGAAGAGCTGTAACCAGATAGCAAACCAGAGAGTGCCAACGGCATTATGACCGACTAGAATGATGATAGTATCCAAGCTGCGAGTAAAATACTAGTGACGTTACTCACAGTCTGCTGTCGCAACAATCTGAGCTATGAAAGCGATGAACCACGCAAGCTAATATTTTCAGTGTGAGTAGGAAAGAGACAGGGCTGAGATGAGAATGACTGACTACGGCAAATACAGAAGTGAATAAGAAGAGGTAGTGTGTGAGGATGGGAGTGAAGTCAAGCCGCTCGTTACTGCCTCTTGGGGGCATGTTTGGGGAATGAAGTAGGTCTGAGGCGAGGCGAGGTCAGGATCACGAGGCACGGTAACAACCCCGGTCAACTCGGCCCGGTATTTCTAAGCGAAACTCGTCGATCTGTGTGTCATCAGGCTTGTCAATTAACTAACTCCATCCCGATCCCGAGAGAGATCATAATGCTTTATCTATCCTCCTATGCCCATATGCTTCGGCCCCGACTTGCCCACTAGAATGGTCCTCGCTTTGCGATACGTTGTCGTGGCAATCTCTGTCGTGCTCCACGCCTTCAGCGGCGTCTGCTTGGTCAGTCATGTCCTCTTTCTTTCCCCGATGTCGTCTCAACCCCGACTATTTTCGCCCTCTCTCAGAGCATACTCGCTCTTATCCTACAACACTTATTTCCTTTCCTCAAGCAACTCCCGCCAAGCTATTATTTTGACCACACGTCCGACCTCTCACACTACCACTTTCCACGTCGCAGAGATAGCGGTCATTCTACTTTTAGCACCATAAGCGATACCACCTCATACGAAAGCCTCGGATCCGCCTCTTTCTATTTCTGAACCCGATCCTAAAGGCTATCTTGACGACCACTTCACCTTATTACTAGCCTCGCAGGCACGCGCACGTGCCGCCCGACATTCTTCGTTCACACTTTCCTCCTCTCTTTGGACACTAAAGGAATACCCAACTCCTTATCTGCCGCAAGTCGGCGAAGAACATGGGTCGGCCACTGTCCCCCCTGACAGGCTATGCGATAGCTCATCTATTGCCTCATCTGAATTTTCCACGTCTCCACAAGAGGAAGTGTTCTCGGAGAAGTCGAGCACATCGAAGCGCTCCCGTTCTGGCCATCGACATCCATTTCGTCTTCTGCCATTTCACAGAAGAGGTTCTCGCTCGCTCTCTCCCTCACCACCTGGAGAGTCACATCGCACATCTTCACCTCTACGAAGGGCTTCCTCGAGCAGCAGAATCGACCAGGTCCATCGGTCCTCCGTTCTGAAGTATAGTGCGTCGTTTTCTCCGTCCGAGTTTCAAGGTCTGATTTCGCCACCAACGTGGATGGGGTATTTTCCGTAACAGTGCGGAGGGCCGCACCTGGGCACAGGAATAGCAAAGAGAAGAAACGCAAAGCCAAATCCGAAGGCGAGCCCTCGGCGTCTCAGGTGGGCCGGAGCCGCACTGACCCATATCAAGCCCCATACTTCTTCCCCAGCCCCATGTCGCCAGGGGCATATGACTATGTGCGGCTGGTCCAGCACCATCGGAAACCCGTTTTGAATGACCATGCCCACACTCCTATGTCCACTGAGGGGCCGCTTCGTGCCGAGGACGAGGGGCACTCGTCGTCGCCGTCTCGTGGGCGGCTGCGAAGCGTGTGGTCGCCACTGCACCTGAGGAGCTCTTCTCATTCATAGCGATCATGGTCGTCGCAGCGGCGTGATTTTCTCTTCTCGTTCTATCTGTGGTCTGTATTCTTCGATCGTTGGCTTTTTTTTTCCCTTGCAATATTTTGAGGACCATGTTTCTCATGTTTCATCCTTCCAATCATGTATCAATCAATGTTCACCGCATTTTTCTTACTTACTCTTTCATTAATTCGACCAGCTTACAGGTTACCACTTGTGGGGATATTACGCCATGCCAATGTGTCTCATGTGTCCAGTCCTCGGACAACTGTCCTCTAACGTTCCTCCATCATGGATCTGATTGTGGAGCACGCCTAGTTTACCTTGGCACGGTCTGTCACGTAACTCGGATTCAGTCCGGCGTGCCGGGCTGTCGCTATTCGCCCCTTCCTGAGTCGCTCCGTCGTTCCCATCTCGACATCCCGATCTTCAAGGCCTCACACCTGCTTCACCATCCGGGATCTTCTAAACACGTGCAAATACGCCCGTCTCAGCTAGAAGGCCGCATTGGCGTGAGTGCTCTGTGATATGGGTCGATCCAGACAGGCAACGGCACCAGCTACAATACGAAAATCACCAAAGGCCCGACGTGAGAAAATCACATGGAGGACCCTGATGCAGGGAAGATCCCTTGAACGGTCGAGTATAGCGCGCGATGCTCCATTGCCCATGTTAAGTTAGCCGCACTGTACGGCAGGTATGGTCAATCTTTAAACACCGGGACAGTTTAGAATAGAATTGTCAGTGGACAATCAATGAAAGGCGTCAATTTCGGTCTTACCCAATCATGATTCTAGAAAGTTATGTTCATGGCGACTTGCAATGACGACTTGCAAGCTGGCAGGTATTGAGCCGAGACGTGAATATTGTGTGAATCTCGACATCTGCTTACCGAAACGGTTCAGAGCCGTTAGTTCTGAACTGGTCCCAAGCGTTCAGTCCCTTGCACCCCGCTCGTTGTGTTATGGTATACTCCTAATAAAGGAAAAGGGATAATTATCATGAAAGCACCACACGACGTATCTGCTACCTTGCAATAGTACATTCCCGATTGCGAGCACTTTAAAAGAGGAAGACCAAAAAAGAAGATAAGATTAGATGTAGGGGGTGCGGCGGCCCGACTGGAGCGGCTAAGAAGAGGCTAACAAGCCAACTGGTCCCCCGGCCCTGTCGTTTTCCGGGTTCTGGTTGTTACTGTCCCCCTTCCATCATACATGATGCAGGCCCTTCCCCTCCCTAAGCCTCCTCTCCCAGTACGCGCACTAACACCTGCAGATGGCCCCATTCCCACTGCAACCGAACATACACCCGCCTCAGCTGATCGGTCACCCTCACAACCTCTTCCTATCGTAGGCGCCCACGAGCCTCGATCCCTTCCTCGCTCGCCACGGCCGACTGTGCCCCAAGTTGAAAGTCCCGGAGTGCAGAACGGTCTAGGAGGAGCTGGCGGTGCAAACGGGGGTGGACATTCAACACAGCCGCCGCCATCTAGACTACGCTCGCACGACTCGCTCACCGGCGCGTCTGCCCGTCCCCGTTCACGTGCGGCGTCTGACAAGCCAGAGCCCGTGCAGACCGAGGGCGGCGGAAGTGGTGACGCAGCCACTATCGCCAGCGTTGCCAACGCCGCCAACAGCAACAACGGGAACAACCGGCCGTTGAACGTGACAGACGCGCTGAGCTACCTGGACGCGGTCAAGGTGCAATTCTACGACAAGCCAGACGTGTACAACCATTTCTTGGATATTATGAAGGATTTTAAGAGCCAAATGTGCGTCCTTCCCTTCACTCGTTTCTTTTTTTTTAATTTCTTTATTTCTCCGTTATCTATATCACCGTCTCCATACCTTCACGTGAGATCTTTTGGCGTCGTTTAATCGCGACGCTTCTATCATGCCACGCCGTGCTTCATTCAACGAAGCAACAGTGTCGTCGAATCAGGCTCAAAGCGGGCCGCCGGATTATACATACGCGCGTTGCCTTTTCTGGGGGGGCGATCCACACTCATGATTGCATATTTTTATTCCTTGTTCCTCGTCCCGAGAAAGGGACTGACATGTCCTATACAGAATCGATACTCCCGGAGTAATAGAACGCGTGTCTATGCTCTTTCACGGAAATCCCTACCTCATAGAAGGTTTCAATACCTTCCTTCCTCCGGGTTACCATATCAATGCCTCCGCCGACCCCAGCCTGATCACCGTCACGACTCCCCTCGGTACTGTGACCTCGAAAATCAGCTCAGGAACTCATTCAGCCGCCACCGCCGGTCCCTCCTATGGCTCGCCACATCCATATGTTCCCCAGGCTGGGGGTTCGCGCCCTGATACGCCTCTGGCTCGATTACATCCACCCCAAACATTCTCACCCGCTCCCCAGGGACTTACTACTGCCGTTGCATCCGTGCTCGGCAATATGAGTAACAAGACGCAGGTCGAACGAGCCCCGGCCGCTGAGTTCGACCATGCTATCCAATACCTCAACAAGATCAAGACCCGCTACCCCGATGATCAAAACAACACGTACAAGCAATTTTTAGAAATTCCTGCAGACATACAGAAAAGATCAACAAAGCTCTCTTAAAGACCCAGTGGGATATCAGCAGAGAGAACAAAGGATGATGCATGACGTGCGTGTCTCTCTATTTCCGATCTGAAAGGAGCTTTCCTGCCTTTGTTGTTCTATCATGGAAACGCGCTCATATACGCCCCAATAGGTCTATATCCAGGTCCAGGCCCTCTTCAAAGACGAGGAAGATCTTCTCAGCGAGTTTAAAGACTTTCTACCGGAGATCGCTGGCACCTCTACCCAGAAGGGCGGTCTTGTCGGTATTCGCCCCTATCCACTGGACAGTTCGAACACGTCTGGGGCCATGTGGTCGCACGATACCGCAGCGACGTCCTCGAGCACGCCAAAAGGGACTCAGCCTCCTTCGCGGCGGCGAAAAAGAGAGCAGCCGAAGGAGCCCCCACCACCTGCGGCGAAACAGCCGGAGACCACACGGGTAAGTGGCACATCACAACGGCAGGCTTTACGAGAGTAACTCATCGATTATTACTGGAAAGGATTCTCGTAAGCGACCACGTGTTGCCAGGCCGGCGACGAAGAACCACGTGCAGTCCCCGACATTTACCAGCTACCAGACTCCACCCTCGCCGCTGCCTGGCCCTGCGCACTTCGCTCAGCACTCCCAGTCTGTGTCTCAGTTCGGCCATAACCTCCAAGGTCATCATGCGGCGCAGGCTGGGCCATCTTCGGTGCAGTCGGTCGGGTCGAGCTCACCCCAGGACGAACTCATGTTCTTTGAGCGCGCCAAACGTGCCCTCGAGGCGCGCGACGTGTATGACGACTTTTTGAAGCTGTTGAACATGTACACGCGTGACATCATCGACCTCAAGACCCTCGTCGTCCGCGCGGAGAAGGTCCTCGCAGATGATGGGCTACTCGCCCAGTTCAAACGGCTGGTCAACTGGGACGATAGGATCGGCAATGTTAACTATGGGCCCCCAGGAAGCATCAGGACCGGCCCACATGATGCAGCGCTGCCACGCCCCGTCGATGACGCCCAGAGTCCTAGTTACCGTCGGCTGCCGGAAAGTGTGAGTTTGCCGAGATATTCGCTTAACCTTTTAAAATTTTTCCCTTGGCGCGATTTTCTGATTGGCCTCGTTTCTGTATGTGGTTAGGAAATACGCCTGGCGACGTCCGGACGGGACCAGCTCGCGCGCTCCGTACTAAACGACGAGTGGGTGTCTCACCCCACGTGGGCGTCGGAAGAGGCGGGCTTCGTGGCGCATAAGAAGAACTCGTTCGAGGAAGTGATCCACCGGTGCGAGGACGAGCGGCACGAGTACCAAATACAGCTCGAAGGCCTTTCACGTACCATCGGCATCCTAGAGCCCCTCGCGACTCGGCTGAACGAAATGCCACTCGGGGAGCGCGCTGCGCTGCGCCTGCGGCCGGACCTCGGCGGGCAGAGCCGATGGATCTACGTGCGCACGCTCAAGAAGGTATACGGCAAAGATGCGGGCACGGAAGTGTATCAAGCTCTGCAGGACGCGCCAGCGGTCGCCGTCCCCGTCGTGCTCGCGCGTCTGAAACAGAAGAACGAAGAATGGCGCCGTGCGCAGCGCGAGTGGTCGCTCACGTGGCGGCAGGTCGACGCGCGCAACTTTTACAAGTCGCTCGACCACACGGGGATCAACTGCAAGCAGAACGACAAGAAGGCGATCACGACCAAGGCGTTCGTCACGGAGATCGACAGCGTGCGGACGGAGGAAGAGATGCAAGAACGACAGCAACTGCAACAGAAGCGCACGCGCGAGAAGGGGGCGGGGCCCAACCATATCCGCCCGGCGTGCGCCCGCGGCTCCCTCGGCTTCCAGCTCTCGTACTCGTTCGCTGACTCTGGGGTGCTGTGCGACGCGCTCAAGCTCGTGTACTCGTACCTCGATCACAACCAGGCGACATACAGCCTCCCGGAGCGCCGCAGCGTCGAGCGCTTCCTCCGCGCGTTCATGCCCGTGCTGTGCATGCTCCCGCCAGCTGCGTTCAATGCCGCGTGCGGCCCCCCGGAGATCGGCGTGGATGACGACTCGGGCGACGAGCAGCCAGCGGACGACGTCTCCACCCGTACGCAGACCGCCGGTGGCAGTGGCAGTGGCTGCGGTGTTCATGCGGGGGATCTGCGCAAGAAGCTCGCGCGCGCCGCAGCGCATGAAAAGAACGGCGCGGGCGCAGCCGATGTCGGCGGTTCTCGTGTGTCGACCCCCGCCGACGTTCTCAATACTACCAAGGGGAAGGAGGCTCGGCGGGGGACTGTGGCGCAGGGCGTCTGGATACGGGAGTATCTGGCGGAGGGTGCCGTGGACATCCGAGACGCGCCTGTTTCCACACGGCCGTTTTTCTGCAACACGACGTTCTACACACTCTTGCGACTTTTGCAGGTACGTTTTTCTATTCGGGTGGGATCCCCGTTCCCCTTTTATTTTTTAATCCCCCCCCCCCCCCCGTGTTTGAATGACGTGTTCTAAATTTGGATAGCTGACACGCGGATGCCACAGCTGTTGTATTCCCGGCTGTCAAGCTGCAAAGAAGAAGGCCGGAAACACGCGCGACAAAGGTTCCGGCATCTGGTCGCCAATCCGATCGCGGTCGAGCTTGGAATGGACGACCCGCAGGGCCCGTCGAGCGTGCTGGAGCAAATCCTGCGGGACCGCAGCACTGAAGACAATGAAGAGGTCCTGTATCAGTACATGCTCGAGGCGTGCGAAAAGCTCTTCATGAACGAGTTGGACCAGGCGACGTTTGAGGAACACATGCGGTGGTTCTTTGGGACCAAGGTTTGTAGACGCCCGCACAACAGGTGATCAACCAGGTGTCACTTACGTTGATCGCATGCAGGCGTTCCTTCTCTACACCGTGGATAAAATTGTCGCCTCTCTTATCAAACAGGTGGGCATCAACTTTTTTTTCTCCCTGTGAACGGGGTCTAAGTTTAGAATATACGTTGCGGTGCGAACGCTTATTTTTGCTTTCAGGTACAAACCATTGTATCCGACAACAAGTGTCAGGAGTTGTGGCAATTCCTCAGACGCCACCGAAGCGAAGTATCGTTTACGAGACAAGATATCATAAAGTACCGCCGAAGGGCAGAACAACACGTTGGTGCGGATGATAACCTGTATCGGGTGGAATGGGTGCGTGTTCTATTGCTGCTCTATTTGTGGGACAAACCAATCGAGGAATGAGCGCAGAAACCCGAGGACAAGTCATTGCACATTCAGTTGATGGGACCGGGGGAAGCAAGCGTGGACGACGCCCGTACGCCGGTGAACCGATGGAGAGAGTACGTCGATTCGTATGTGACGGAACACCCCACGGAATGGATCCAGGGTGCGGGGCATGGTCAGCAGCCCCGTTTGTTTGTCCGTAGGTGAGGCTGGACTGACCGAACCAATTTAATGTGTGCACTGATCAAGTGGAGTGGGCGCTAATGAGCTATTCATAGAAACGTGGCGTTCGATGATGGGCCGACATGTTCGATGGAGGGGGAATTGGGAATACGGATAAGCTTGGGGACGTACAGGCTGTTCCATGAGAGCGGGACAGAATGGACGATGACGCGAAGTAGAGGACGGGAAGAGGAGAGGATGCTGAGGGAGAGAGCACGACAGCGAGAGGAGGATAGACGACGGCGAATAGGCGCAATAATATTAGAATAACGTGGTGCTCTCTTGTAAATTTAAATATTTTCTGGGCGAGCGATGATGACCATGAGCTAAAAATAGCGCGAGGTGGCCATGATTAAATAACCAAGCCCAGTGCTCTCTCTCCCTCGCCCGCCAACGTCCCTATCCTTTCTCTTTCCTCTTCCCTCCCCACCCATCCTCTTGATTTTCCCCCGGGTTTGCATGTATCCACCTCTGTTCCGGCTAAATTGATCTATATTATCAGCCGGGGCGTAATTTTAACCCAACGATAAGCACCCCATTTGCTTGGCCTTGGCATTCATTACTCCTTGACTCCATGGCCAAGACCAACTGCCCTTCCATAGCTGGCCCATCTTCGCCTGCCCAGCCGTAAGACATTCTCTTTTTGTCTCTACCTCCGCCGTCGTCTAATTCAGCCAGTCGGCACAGCCTCCGATCACGTCGTCGCCGCTCTCCCCCTTGCATCGTCGCTTTTCTGGCCACCATATCTGCGTCTCCCTTCTCCGCCAACGCCTATCCCCTCGATCCACCTCAGACCGCCCTTCCCTTCCTCTATCCCCCCTTCATTCGTCAGCCCACCCCTTCCGTCGCCAAGAGATCCCTCCCCTCAAGTTCCGATGCAGCCACCAGCACCCCACCACCAGTACCGCCCGCCGCGTGTGATCAAGAGCGGTCTAATTTGCCAGACAAGTACGTTCTGGGCGATGACGGTTACTGGCATAAAACTAAATGGTCTCTTTACGGCTCTTCTCAATGTCCTGTGAGTATTTCCTTGCCTTGGGCCCCTCCTCAACTTCAACTGAACTCGCTTTCTTACACAGGGTTCTTGTCCTCCTTCTGCAGTACAAGATGCCGATGCCCGAAATGGCCCAACCGTTACCGTCCTCCCCTCCTCGACGTCGGTTGACGAGTTCGATGTGTCATCGTTACCAACGGGTTGGAATACTCCTAACAATGCCTCTCGACAAGGGACCGTCATCATTCTCTCCCTATCCGTCGCTCTTGCAGTCGTCATCCTCGTCATGATGCTCACTTGTGTCGTTTGGCGGCGTAAGCTCATCCCCAAGAAAGACCCAGAAAAGAAATGGCGTCAGTCCTCGGACTTTGCAGAAGAAGATGATGATACTTCGCGAAGCATTCGAGAAGCCAAAGTGGCGCAGAGGAGATGGACTAATGCAGTGAGTCGATGGCGAAACAATGTGCGGTTCTCCGCCCGTCGCAGACGAACAGATCGTGCTATTACCCGAACCAGCAGCTACTCGACACTGGGCCAAGGAGGAGAAGGAATAGGCACCGAGCGCGAAAATACCCCTTCGTCGTCTCGTTCCCCTTCACCGACCCCCACGTTGCGGTCTCGAGTATCGACCAGCCAGGATGTTCCCTCATCCTCAGCGGCGTCTGTTCATTCGGCGACCCCACAACCACGAGCCCAATCATCAAGGGCGTCGTCGCCTCAGCCTCAAGTCACTTCCCCTTATAGCCTTCCACCACACCCTACATCTCCGATCCAACCTCCTGCATACCACTCACAGCCACCCATCCCCACTCCTCCCTCAACGGGGGATCACTCACCTCCATACACACATTCAGATTACTGTTCGCCGAGCTCCTCAAAACCTCCCTTGTCCTCCCCCAGTCCGCACCAGCTAGACGATGGGGACCGTCAACTTGATTCCCTTTCTGGGCATGTCGCCACCGACGACAAGGCGATACTTTCCCGCAGAGCGGCGTTTGTCAGCGCACCACCGGGGTCTAGTTCCCATTTCCCACCCTCAGTGTCCGTACCTTCCATGGAAGACGACGATGATTTCGAGTTTCCCTCGGATTCACGGCCGTCATCACCGATCCACGATGCATACAGCTCTGAGGAACGACCGCCTTATTTGCCACCTTCGTCCTTACTTCCTCCCCCGCCATCAAAAGGGAAACTCAAGTATGACTACTCCCGTGATCTGGACCTCGACCTGAACTACGACATTGCAACCGTCGAGCCCGCACTGGGCCCATCTGCGCCACCGTTCGAGGAAACCGAGGCAGTGCCTAGCGCACCCCCTTTTGACCCGGACGTTCCTGTCGCCTCAGCGCTTGTCTCGGCAGCAGAGCCAGAGGATGACAGACATGGCGACACGCATCGTATGGATACAGGCGCCGTAATGACATCTCCTGGGCACGTGTCACCCATTTTCACAGGGGAGCATGTGGTCGACGGCGCTACGCCAGACACGGCTCCGTCGCTACCACCAGGATGAATGCTTGTTCTGTGGGCCTTGTTTATCCATCCGGTTGCACATGCTCGCTCGTCGTGGACGAGTTGTGGACTTACCCGGTCGTTATTCGGGTGTAGGAAGGAGATCTCTCACCCACCGTAGCGCTAAACTTATCAATTGATGATAACTTGTACTAATTTTAAACCCGGCTTGTCCCCGAGAGATTACAGTAAACTGGTTTAGCCGATTAAATGAGGCCGAGAATGCGGTGTTTGTCGTGGCCAGGACGATACATTGGACAATCGGATGGCGGCGATTACCAATAGTTTTTACAGTAGTCGATCACGCGTTTAGGGTGCTTGTTCCCACGCGCTGGAAGTGGAGAGTTTTCAGTCGAAGGAGAGAGGAGAATCGGCCGCTGCCGTGATAATCAAAACCCCGATCGGATGGGTTGACGACTGTATGCGATCAACGCTAAGGTCTATTTTTTACAACGAGTGAAGAACCTTGAGCAAACAGAGGAGATCACCGATCAGCCCTTCTTACTGTAATTGTACTTTTCCGGTCTCGTCCTTGCAGGTACTGCAACTGCCGGCATGGCGTCCATGGTTCACGTACTAAAAATGGGACGATACCCTTTTTCCCCCCGATGTTGCGCCAACGTGACGTATTCTAGTCATAGATAGACTGATGGTGTCTATGTTTACATTCGATGCGTGCCCCGGCGGGTGATTGCAACGGCATTTCCAACACCGTACAAAAGTAAGTTTGCATCCGCGTCCAAATTGTTCTCCAACTCCAACCAACAACCGGTTAGTGTGTGACGGGAGCGGGCCACTGAACCTACACGACCAACGTGGAACAGAAATACAGTGGGGCTGTACAGTACTAAATTTACACAGCCCGAGGCCTGAACATCGCGCGCGGGGTTCTATCAAGCCATCATGTCCGGAAATAGAGTGGAGAAGCCCGTGACTTGCTCTGGAAGGCGCCGTATATTTGTCTGTGCGCGACCTCGGTCGATTGAATGTCTCAATCTCAAGGTGATCTACCTCAATCGTACGTACTTACCTCAGTAAGGCAATCACCCTCTTCCGAATCCCGGACCGGATTTACCGGCACGCACACGCAAGTGGTCACGAGGGGTCAACGATTAGCGCTAATACTATCGTATCACCAGCGACGAGTTACGCGTACAGTACTCGCAGCTATGGGCAAGTCTCAGAAAAAGCGATCGATGCGCCGGCACAACCCAGTGCGCGTACCCGATTCGCATTTACCAAAAGGCCTCGCCGCTGCCTCTTCCTCGTCCAACAAGACCGAGGCTGTGTTGCCCATCATCAAAAAAGTGTGCGCCGTTCTTCTCGGAAACATCCATTTGATCTGGAACGGACCTTTTTTTTTTTATCTCTCAGATCGAGAGCGCTGACCCCGTTGAGCGCAAGTGGGCGTGTGTCGCCGTCTCGAATCTGATACACAACGACCCGTCGACGCGCCGCCTCTTGCAGGGAAAGAACGTCGTCGGGACGTTAATCGGCCGTCTCACGGATTCCGAAGAAGGAGTTGTTGTCGAAGCTGCAGGAGCGCTTCGGTGCGTTGTTTTCGGCGTTTTTTTTTTTTTTCGTTGACGTTCGGTAATAATGAATTCCCGTCGTGCGCTCACAGAAATCTATGCATCGACGGCGGATATGAAATTTGTGCCGAGATGTACAATAAGAATATTCTCGCGCCGTTGGCAACATTCATACCCAAAGTGAGTGTGCGCGCGCGTGCGTCTCTACTCGAACGCACTGTCCACGTGCCGACATTGCTTTTGCTTCTAGATCTCCTCGGTTCTGTCACAATATGTCGATTCTCCGAAGACAGCGTCCGAGAATGCACAGAAAGTCGTCTACGAATTCTCCGAAAATGTCATCACCATCTTGTGGTGCCTCTCGTAAGTTTGACACCACTATCTTGCGAAGTGGTTCTTCCCCCACTCTCGCCGCACCGCTCTGGGTTGTCTCAGATGTAGAAGTGCAGGGAAACGTCGAACAAGGCCCTCAATGCCGTGAACGACCTCATGCTAGTGCCGTTCTTAATGGCTTTCCTATCGTCGCGCGACCGTCTACCTCTCACGACCGTGACATCAGCTGGTGCGTGCGCCGCATTAACTCCACTTCCGGGGATGTACCTGACGTGCTCAACGTGACCACAGCCCAATGTCTTTATGTGCTGACGGATGACAATCCCCCCATTGGCGACGAGATCCGGGCCAACCTGAGCTATGTCTCCTGTCTTCTCGAGATATCCAAAGTGCGCGGCGCCCCTGACGTCAAGGATAAAACACCCGCAGCTGAAGAGCGTGCCGTTGCGTTGGGCATCCTTGGCTGTGGTGCGCAGACCCTAGGATGGGTGCGCATTCGGGCGACTGATTGATAGGGGACAGGTATCTTGCGGAACCTCGCGCCGTTCCCACCGCCCTCGTCTATCGCATCTGTCGACCTCGATAAGGAGATCCATTTGCCTGCGCTGCTTCCCGCCGTCTCTTCTGTGTCTCTGCAAGAAGCAACGGATGCCGTCCGAGGGTTCGTCCAAGTGCAGGTATGTTGTGCGCTGCCTTCCGTTCCACCTAACTCGCATTGATGGGGGGACAGTCCGAGAAGTCCGAGGGCAGTGGCAAGGATCTGAAAGCACTCGCCGCGACTGGACCACAAATCAGAGGAAGAGCTCGGTCTCGAGCGTGTCGAGACGAGTCTACGGACAGTGCAGCTCGCGCTAGAGATACTCACTGGCGTGTGTGCGACGCTCCCAGACCCAGACATCGACCCTAGCGTAGACGACGACGGCGGCGTCTTCGTGGGTGGGGACGCCGACGACAGCGCCATGGACGAGACGCCCGACGAGCCAATGGCCCTCGACGAGGCCCCCTCGCACAACAGCACCCCCGCGCCGTCGTTCCTCCCGACGCTCCTCGAGCCGCTTCTAGCACTCATCCAGCCCACAGAGCTCTCCTTCTCTGCGCCATCACCCCACCCGCCGACGACGTCGGCGCTCGGCGCGATCCACATGGCCAGCTTCGAGTGCCTCTCGAATGCGTTCTTCGCGCTCGCGGCTGCGCCCGCCGCAGCCGCATCAGACGTACAGGTCGGCCAGCGCGTGTGGGCCGCAGTGTGGGCCGCCCTTGCCGGCGTTGGCGGCCCCGCAGACGCCGCACCGGGCAGCGCACGCGCGGCCGTATGGGACGTCGCGGTGGGCGTGCTGTGGGGCGTCGGCACCGTCTGGCCGGGCCAAATCGTGAGTGGCTTTCACCTAAAGGTGTGTGTTTTTTGACTGACAAGACAATAAGGCGCCGGAGGAAGCGCAGGTGCAGGCACTCGTCGCGCTGTGCGACGCGCGCAGGGACGACGCGGTGCGCGTCAAGTGCGTCGGCGCGCTCGCGGCGCTTGCGCAACACCCGCACCCTGCGTCGCTCGACGCGAATCGCACCATCGCGTCGTTCCTCCTGGCTCTGCTCGTTCCTGGGCGCACGGGCACGGAGACGATGCTGCAGGCGGTCGAGTCGCTGATCGATATATTCGCGGACGAGGGCGCGCCTGCGGAGGCGAATTTCCGCGCTGGGAACGTGCTCGCGGCGCTGGCGGGTGCGGTGGAGGACGTGCGTCGCGCGGTGAAGGGCATCGACCGTAAGAAGGAAGGCGGGAGAGAGCTGAGGAGGCACGGAGAGGAAGTGCGGGATAACCTGGTTGCGTTCGTGAAGTACCGGAGGGCACTCGGGGTCTAACGCTACTCGTTTCGTCGATACACAAAAAAGTAAGAATGCTTGCATTGGTGTTACTTGTAAGGACGCGGATGCCTCTAACAAGAGCTCATCCTATAGAACAAATTGTATGACCGCCTTTTCCCCCCCCCGTTTGTTATTTTCTTTGACTTCCGCGCGGTTTATCCGGGAACCGGACTGGCGTGCTAGCTGCAAGCTACTGTAGTAGGGTGAATTAACTTGCCTCAGCGGTATCAAACGCATCCGACCCCACAGCGACGCGAGTGCCGACAATTGGCGTAGACCAGTCGAGCACGGGGAACCTCATGCTCCTCGTGTGCACTTGGGGGTCGTGTAGGACTCGAGCGGTGAGCAGATAGTGTTGCGCACTGTCGGTGGCTGGCATGGGCGAATTGCGCTCCGTGCTGAGCTGCGGGGCGTTTTTCACGCCGCCATCGACGGAAAAGCCGATGGAGTCGCCGGATTTGTTGTGCAGCATCTTGTCACCTTAGGCGGGCCAACTGCAAAAGGAGTTAGGGTGAGACACTTTGTCGTTGTCGTTGTCGTTGTTCCCTGATGGTGGAACAAGAAACAGTTCTAGGGGGTGCCATACATCGGCGAACTGAGTTTCGGAGAGGGACTCTGTGCGGAAATGCATTTGTAGACGAAATCTTGCCCGACACCAGACTTCTCCGCAATTGTGTCCAACTCTGCCTGCAATGAGTTCCAGTTGTCACTGAACTGGTTAAATAACTCAAGAACATGACTTAATTTTAGCTATTTATTTCCCAAGATAACGATAACTTACTACAATACGTGGTCATGTGATGTCATGTGATATCTCATGCTAGGGGCCTGCCTTCCACGTGACCTCCCTAAACGACGTGTCAGAACAATCGAGCATTCCTCCACTGGAGGATGGAGGATAAGATATAAAGGAGTGCTTTGCCCTCTCTCTTTCTTGTCCACACAGTTGACACTCTCACGCAGAAGTCCGTCCTTTAGCTTTTTTCTATCTTCTCGTACTCACATTCTTGTTCCCCCCCTCTCTTCTTTCAGTGATTGACGCAGATATTCCTGGGGAATTTCTCAACGCGTGCGCTGGATTCAGGCGCGATACGACCTCTATCTCTTGGTCCTCTTCTGCCATTACCACGTTTTCCGACTTTGGCCTCATCAAGGAAGACTCCGCAGACGACAGTCCCCGTGTTTTTTCTGAGTGCTCTGACTCCGAATATGAGGCCAACACTTTTTACTATGGCCTGCCCTCCAAACCCGTCTTAGTCTTCCAAACGGGGCCCCGTGGAAGAAGCCCACCGGCCCAGAGGCATACAGCGTGCCGAAAGAGATCAGGCCAGTCTTCGACGACCAGATCGCAGCCGTATGGGACGAAATGGGCACACAGGTCTTCGAATACCTAGACTCCGTTAAAGTTGCGTGGACTACAATCGACGTTGTCCGCTTTGCCGAGGAAGAAAAGGACCCCGGCCCCGTCGTTCTTTGGATCGGTGTTAAGCCCGGTTCTCTCTCCCGCGAGGACGCCCAGGTCGCGGCCGTCGGTTGCGAGACAATTATCGACAAGTTTAAGATCACCGGCATCGAGGTCGCGTTCCGGGAGTCACTCTTCACCCGGTCAGCCGGCCCCAAGCTCTTCGATTACGCCGACTACTCCGACGCCGACTACTCTGACGCAACCGCCGGGGTTCGCAGTCTTCTCACCCCCGCACTCGGTTTGCCGATCGCTGCCCAAGCCACGTCGTACACTGAGGGCACCGGAGCTGTCTACCTCTCCGACGGCAGCAGCGGCAGCGAGAAGGTCTACGTTCTCACTGCCCGCCACACCGTCTTCCCACCCAATGCAGTACCTAACGAGCTTTACGATCGTATGGTTCGTAAGAGGCTGCCTGGTTCGTTTGTGAGCCAGCCTCTTTGCGAAGTCATCCTCCCCGGCCCCTAGGCCTTCCAGAGCGTGCTCAAGTCCACCATGGTCAAGATTAGGGGAAACATGATCATGGTCGACATCCACAACCGACAGCTTGACACTTTGTGGCAGAAGAAGGCCAGCGTGGACAACGATGGCGTCGAGGAGAAGCAGTTGGTGGTTGAGGGAAAATTGAGGGCGGTGGAGGCGTCGATCAAAGCTATTAACGAATATCACAATGAAGTCACGAAGTACTGGAGCGAAGAAAGCCAACGCGTCATAGGCCACATTGCCTATTCCCCTGCCATTACCGTCGGTACCGGCACCAAACGTTACACTGAAGACTGGGCTTTCATCGAGCTCGACCGCAACAACTTGAAGATCGACTGGGACAACTTTAGAGGCAATGTTATCGACTTAGGTACGTTCTGATCTACTTTACTAAAGCCGTTTACTAACTGCTATATCTAGGTACAGAGATTCCGATAACAGAATTCATCTTGAAGATGAGGCCCGACCCGGCGACCCCCACTTCCTTCGAATACCCGCTTGACGGCCTCTTGCCGGTTGAGGGCGTTATCGCGGAAGACGAGCTGCGCCGCCCTCAAATGCACGACGCGGACGGCGAGCCGTACTTCATGGTCATCAAGAACGGTTCCGCTACGGGCACAACCATTGGCTGTGCTAACGGCATCAAGTCCTTTGTGCGGCAGCACTTCCCGGACGGCAAGCACGAGACATCAATGGAGTGGGCCATCCTTGGGCACGGTCTCCGGTCCAGAGGGTTCTCCGCCCCCGGTGACTCTGGCGCCATCATCGTTGACGGCGAAGGACGTATCGGGGGCCTCCTTACCGGTGGTTCTGGCCGGAATGAGTCCATCGACGTCACGTACGCGACTCCTTTCTACTGGCTCCTGGAGGAGCGTATCAAGACCCGCTTCCCCAACGCCCACCTCTACCAGCCCCCGGCATAGGCGCCGCGATGTACGTGATAGACTTCTAGATCCTCGACAATACATTGTAGCTACTATAAATTGTACATACAAAAAACTTGTGTATTTTTTTCTATTTTATTTGTGGGTCCGAACGACCTTGGCAGTCATCTGCACATATTGTCATGTGACATTGTCACACCCTACTTCCTCGTCACCAGACTCTTGGTGGACTCTGAACTTAATTGTGACATATGAACTCTTGCATGTATTCTATAATACATTATTGTAGAAGATTTAAAAAATTTTGACACGATCGCTGTGATGTAACAAAAAAGATCAGGAGGATGGCTTGGAGGATGGTTCAAGTTTCTCCATACGCGTCTCCCTCCATGGTCGTAGACTTCAATTGATCTTTTTTTTTCTGGTCCTATATCTACACAACCTACTTGACATGGGGTATATTTTCTGGGCACAGAAGGTATCAGGAAAGTAGTGACCTACCCCAATCTTTGATATTTGCACAAGGTTGTGCATTTGCGTGAGGCAGTGGGCAGTCAGAGACGGAGTTGAGACGGAGACGTCTCGTTCCATTTTCATCTTGCTTCTGCTTCTGCGACCTTTTCTCCTTCCGTCACCCTTCCGTCACCCTCTTTTATCTATGGGCTAGCTGTTGGCCCAGACGTGTGCTTTGAGTGGTGGACTGCTGTTTAGGTCCGTCTCTTTCTTTCCCTCTCATTTTTTCGTATAAGTGACGGTATAACTGACAACGACTCGCGCAGCACCCGCACCCTGTATCGCTCGACGCGAATCGCGCCATCGCATCGTACTTGCTGGCTCGACTCGTGGCTGGACGCACAACGGCACGGGGACGATGCTGCAGGCGGTCGAGTCGCTGATCAATATATTCGCACAGAGTGCGCCTGCAAGAAGCGAACTTCTGTGCTGGGAGCGTTCACGCGGCGCTGGCAGATGCGGTGGAGGACGTGCCAGACAACCTGGTTGCGTTCGTGCGATACCGGAGGGCACTCGGGGTCTAACTGAGTAATCCCTCGAGATACTCGGTTCGTTGATGCGACGAGAAAACAAAAAGCAAGAGTGCTTGTACTGGTGTTACTAGTAAGGACGCGGATGCCTCTACAAGAGCTCACCCTCTAAGCTCATCCTATACAACAATTTATATGACCGTCTTTCCCCCCCGTTTATCATCCTACATGTTATTTTCTTTTACTTTCGTGCAGTTTATTCGGGAACCGGGCCAGCGTGCTAGATGTTTTTTTAGCACAAAAGTACGAACTAGTGCGGGTGGAACTTGCCTCGGCGGTATCAAACGCATCCAGCCCCGCAGCGACGCGAGTGCCAACAATTAGCGCAGACCAGTCGAGCACGGGGAACCTCGTAGTCCCCGTGCGTGCCTGGGCGTCGTGCAAGGCTCGAGCGGTGAGCAGGTGGTGTTGCGCACTGTCGATGGCTGGCATGGGCGAATTGTGCTCCGTGCTGAGCCTGCGAATGTGCGTGGCGTCTTTCACGCCGCCGTCGATGGAAAAGCCGATGGAGCCGTCGAATTTGTTGTGCAGCATCTTGTCGCCGTAGGCGAGCCAACTGTAAAAGAGGATGAGTTGGAGTGAAGCACTTGTTGTTGTTCACTAACAGCGGGGCGGGGAACAGTTCTGGGGTATCATACATCGGTGAACTGAGTTTCGGAGAGAGGAGATTCTGTGGAGGAATTACCTTTGATGCATTCGTAAACGAGATCTTGCCCAACGCCAGACTTCTCCGCGATCGTGTACGACTCTGCAATAAGTTCCAGGGACCCCAGGATCAAAGAGTTGCCAATCAGTTTGAAGGTTGGTGCTGGGCCTCGTTGTCAACATGGCCGAACGAGCAAAGGAGTGATGCCACCTTTCTCCACGTTCCCACCGAGGTCTATGACACGTCGTCCGATTGCAGGTACGAGCGTATAAGCGACCTCCTTCTTGGAGCGATAATCGCCACTGAGAAGGACGATCAGCGTCGCCTTTTCGGCCATAGCGGGAGGACCGAAGACGGGCCCGGTTACGAGATGACAGTGAGGGATGGCGGATATGAGCAGGTCAAGTTCGCCTAAAGCCAAAAAGAGAATAGACATGGCGTTATCGGGATGAGATAGTTCTCGCATCACGCCTGCGACGTGCCTGCCACACTCGGATATATCTGCAACATGGGGCACGTCAACACGATGTCCGTAGACGAGAGCTGAACTCACAGTGCTAGTTTCGACAAATATTGTGTTCTTCGTCGGGGGTTGTGCCTAGTAAGCGATGTGATCACCCTTGAGCGCGCACAGAAATGTGCAGGCTCCTCGCCTGAAGCGCGGCAGCGATCTCCTTGTACACTGATTTAGCGACTTCATCGCTGGCAAGCGACGTGAGGACGATGTCGCACTTGGTTGCGACGTCCACGATGTTCTCGGCGATCGCGATCTTACCGTTCCCGAGCTCGTGCAGCAGCTTTTCGCTCTTCTCTTTGGATCTATTCCAGACGAGAAGCGGGGGCTGCTGTTCGAGATTGGCCGCGCGATGGTTGGCAAGGTTGCGTGCCATGGGATAGCCCATCGCGCCGAGCCCGATCCACCCGACCTTGGACAGGGTTCTGACGACCCGGTGTTTGAGGGCGCGAGTAAGGCATCTCGTGCGTTCGCTAGGTGCGGGGGCACCGAACTAAGATGTCGTGCATGCAGTTTCTGGTCAGCCATTGTCGAGTCCACATCGGTGTCTGCGCTGGGTTAAATGGGTCGGAGATGACCGGAAGAGGCGTGCCACGTGGAAGCCACGCGAGGTGACTTTCCTAAACGGGACAATTCTCTGAGTGAAACCAGCGGTTCTCCTGCTCAGCGAACACTGTATGGCCTTCCAGCAGGCCAGCAACAAGGGCACCCTTGTCCCAGGTCAGACAATCTCTGTCAACAAGTTTACCGTCCAGGTAGAGCGTTACCTCAGCCAAGGTTTGATCGTTTTAGCTTCCGTTTAGCGGCCTCTGTGACAACCAAGGATAGGCGGCTTTGCACATGTCTACCTCGTCAGGACACCCGCGCCGGTGTACGGAACGACACACCATGTCCTCAAGCGTATCGCAGTCGCGAGTGAGTCGATGCTCACAGACGTCAAAAAGGAAGTCGACATCATGGTGTGCCATCTGTTCTCACCCGAGTAAAAGCGTCTCAAACGGACTATAGCGTATCCTGAAAGGCCACCCAAATGTCGTCCATCTCATCGACGCAGCCTGGCATAGAACATCAGCTGGAGCATACGAAGTCTTCATCCTGATGGAGTTTTGTCCAGGTTCGTTTCACGACAGAGCACCCGTTTCCTTCTGACCCTAGGATAGGCGGCGGCATCATCGACATGATGAACAGGCGACTACGCGAGCGCCTCACCGAGGCCGACATTCTTCAAATTTTCGTTGATGTCTGCGAAGGGGTGGCTGCCATGCACAACCTACGCCCAGCCCTCCTACATCGTGACCTCAAAGTCGAGAACATCCTCCAGTCCTCTGACACCCTGTTTAAGCTCTGCGACTTTGGCTCCGCGACACCAGTGGCACGATTGCCGGCTAACACCCAAGAAATAAGGGCCCTTGAAGCTGACCTCAACCGACACACCACCCTCCAGTATCGCGCACCTGAAATGGTCGATCCCTATCTGCGACGACCCATCGACGAGAAATCGGACGTCTGGGCGTTGGGTGTCCTGTTGTACAAACTCTGCTACTACACGACACCGTTCGAGGAGCACGGGCCTCTCGCCATTTTGAACGTCCAATTCAAAATACCACCGTACCCAGTGTATTCGGCACAGATGAACTCACTGATCGGTATGTTAGGTTTTCGAACATTGTTTAAGTAAGCTTAGCGCGCGTACAGGGTCTATGTTGCGTGAACATGGCGCACAGCGTCCAACAGTGTTTGAGATCCTAAACGTGGTACATCGTATGCGTGGCACCAAGTCCAAATTCACGTACGACGTCCCATCCCGCTCGCAGCTTACTCCACACCTACCCACCGAGCCCTCCCTCTCGTCGTCAGCTACATTGGACGGACTTGTCTCTTACCGCTCCTCTACATCAGCTTCTCAGGCCCAGGTGCCTCCTTCATCGACCAAACCCGACAAGAACGCTGGCGTTCAGGCACGGGAAAAGGTCCTTGAAGCGCTCGCCCCTTTACGACGCGGGCGCCCAGCGCCCGTCTCGCTCCATCACTCAACAACAGGACCTTCGAGCCCAACCAAGGAGAAGGCGGAACGCAAACCGCTTGAGCTTGAATTCAATGAGGCAGAAGACGAGTCGTGGAAGGCCGCACGTGGCGCCGTACGTGGACACCGCTCCGGGCTCGTGAGCCCAACCACATGGCCCCCGCCAGCTGCCTCCATCGACGATGCGTGGGGCGTTGCGCGAGGATCTGGCACGGATACTCCTGACAAGTCGAAGAATCGCGACCGTCGTAAGACAGTTCAGGGCTCTATTGCTGGACTGAGCGGCTTCGGAGACTCGTTCGACGATGGTTTCGCGTTATCCTCGACTGCTGCTGCAGTCGCCTCGGCGTCTGGTAGCCCTTGGCTCGCACCACAAGTGAATGTCAAGCCCGTCGGGACTTCCTTGCGCCCTCAGGAGACGACTAGTCGCTTCCTGGCGCCCAGCAAACCAAGGGATGCGTTCGAAGGTCTCGGTCTTTCGTCCGACCGCGCACCTGCTCCAACGCTTGGTGAGGTTCAGAAAGCCCGAACGGGTTTGAGTGTTGGTTCGACGGGCGCGGATGCTTCGTCTACCAAGCTGGCTGTTCCTGGACGCGGGACATCTACATATCAGGCCTCTTCGAGCTCGCCTCGCCCGTCACCATCGCCGCGGTTGTCATCGCAAGCCCCGTCACCAGCACCGCCAGCTTCGACCTCCTGGCGACCGTCACCGTCATCGCTTCCGCAGTCACAGACGCAATCAAAGGTCGATCTCACCGCGGAACAGCGCTTCCCAGCACTCGAAGTACTAGACCGTACATTTTCGTCTTCCGCATCCAGTCTACTTCCGTCGCAGGAGAAGCTTCCACCTCAGCCTTCGTACAGCACATTTACTGGGGCAACTAGCCAGCGTCTTGGAAGTAAATTCACCCAGACACTCAGTCGTGATAGCAGCACTCGCTCTGAGCAGACCACGGGCGTCACAGCGCCGGAGCCACGTGATGTGCGCCCATCTAAACATGAGCGTGCCGGGTCGCATCTTCCACCACCATCGCCCTCGCGTCTTCCACGCCTCCCTTCACGTGCTCCACCGCCGAAACGTCAGACGTCTCTCGGGGTGCGTCCTGCCATCCACCACCCAAGAACCCAAGCCCGATGAGTCACCATCACCCGCAAAGATCATAGGCCGCCCTGAGCCACAGGATTGGTTGACTGGGCCGGAGGAAGAGAAGGTGACTGGCGTAGGTGCGAGACTTGTGCTGAGAGACTTGCCCAAGCGGTCATCGGTCGTCGTGGAGCACGCTCCACGAGTTCCAAGCCCGCAGGAGGCTGTCGCCGTTTCTGAAAACCGAGCGCCGCCTTCTCCTTCTCCCTCTCCCGCTCCCGCTTCCACTGCTGCACCTTCCTGGAACATGGGTGTGAAGCAAATTCACGCAGACACGGGTAAAGGCCGCTTCCCTCTGCCATCGAAGCCGGTACTGGCGTCGGTGGAACCGCGTGGATCTGCGCCGGCTCCCGTCGATAGCTGGTCGCCAGCACATAGACGACGAGATACGACGTCGACGACCAGCAGTGAAGACGGGCCAGAGGACGCAACTGCCTTCGGACCTCCGCAACTCCCCACAACGCGCCAACCCGTGCGGGCCGAAGCTAAGGTGACTGGCGACGCTGGCACCAACCGACGCCGGCGGAGCAAGTCAAAAAGCCGCCAGGGCTCGGTCCACGAATTGGTAGACCTGTGGGGAGGAAAGGACGTCCGCGCCAAGTCCTCTGGAGGCGGCGGACTGTCACCGGGACCGAAGCCTGCTTCACGTGACACCGAAGACATCACCAGCTCGGGCAGGACTTTGTTGTTCCCGCCCGCGGACCAACCGCCAAAGCCACGTTCTGCTTCTCCACAGCCGCTCATCTCACCATCGATATCCACTGATTCCACGAAGCGTGAGCAGCCCTCGCCCGCGCGACGCTCGCCGAGACATCGCAAGCAGTCCACGAATGGGCGTGACGCGGGTCCACCCCCTTCTGCATCCGCTGGAACCGCAACAGTCCGCCCGCGCCCCCAGTCGATGTTCCTCAACTCCCCAACCGCCGCAGCCGTGAAGTTCCCTGCCTCGTCTCCCGTCGATTCCAGCAGCCCCAGCCTCAGTCTGGGAGTACCGGCACCAGACGCGCGCGCACAGCGCACGACCCGCCGTACGTCCATCTCGGACATGGTTCAGCGCTACGAGGCGATGGGCGGGAACGCGGCCGCGGCCGCGGCAGGTACCCCTACTGCTGTTCTGCAGCCCAGCACTAGCAGCCCCGCACCACCACCACCATCGGGAGCATCGCTCACTCGATCCGCGACGACGCACGTCTCGCCGACCCCTCGGCGCGGCTACTTTGGCGGCGCAGTCGGTTTACCCGGGCTGTCAGGTAGATCTATCTCCATCGAAGAAGCTACCGACAGGCCTCGGCGTATCGGATCGGCCGCGGGCTGAGCACGCGTCGCCCGTCGGTCTCCCGGGTCTCACAGTAGAGCGGAAGCCATCTAGCCTCATATGGCAGCGGGCGTCGTTCGCCGACGAAAATAGACTTCACTGGCGGCCTCGATGCCCCTGCGAGACCCGTGCCCAAGCGTTCGCCCTCCCCTGCTCCGCCCGTTGCTGGCGACGAGGCGCAGCCATCGTCGCCGGAGCGACCGTACCAGGGTGTGGGTCGCCTTATTGACCAGTGGCAGCGCAAGACCGCGGATGTGGATCCGCCGCGGAGCCCTGTGTCGCGACGGAGGGGTGGGGCTGCTGCTGGTACCAGTGCAACTGCCTCGCCGCGACGCGCAGGTGTAATCGCAGGGCGTGGAACACAGGATTAGAGCGGTTACCTTACTTCCATATCTCCTACACAAGTTTACGTTTACGAGTGCATTTGTGTATTTGCGAGTCTGTTCAGGACCACTTTTCTTTTTCCTTTCTTTATATTTTGACCGGGGATATTACTTTTGCGTGCAGAGACTGATTTGTATACATGACCATGACCAGCACTATAGAGAAGAACAATGAAAGGTGGATGCAAACAAGGCTGTGCCGGATAAGACAACATATAGGCAAATTAGATCGCGCTGTGCTAGTCATCGCTCTCGCTACCGCTGTCCCCAACTTGGAAGAGCATTCGCTGCGAATCCGATTTCGCGTGCCCACGCACGTTCGTCTGCACCTGCTGAGCACCGCCAAGCAGCGCGCGCGCAGCGTCGCGGCAGTGGCCGCGTTCCCACGTCCGCCCGTTGTCGTCGCTGTCGCTGGACGCCCGCGCTGCACCGACGCTAACGTGCTCCGTCGAGCCGTGCAGGCCAAGCTCCACCGCAACCGCGTCCGCACGCGCGAGGTTCGATTCGTTCGGGTGGATGAAGAGCCCCGCGGGCTTGGCCCTGGAGCGCGCCTTGCGCATCGTCGACGGCGGCGACGAGGAGAGGGCGATGTGGCACGCGCTGCAGGAAGGACGGGGGGCTTTGCGTTGAGGGGGAAAAGTGAAAAAGGTAGCGTGGGACAAGCGACGTACCTTCGGGGATCGGAGTCATGCGGCTGTTCGAAATACTCGATGAAGAATTGTCCCGCCGCCAGCGAAAAGACCTGACGTCCAAGAGCCGTGCGTGAGTGTACAGATATCGTATGGAGGGACCAAGCGTCAAGCCGCGTACGATGATAAGGATGAGCCTACACAGGTGAGGGGTACGATGATGAGAGACACTTCGTTGGTGGCGGGAAGGGTGACACTCACCAGACGTGAAATGTCATGGAAAGAAGCATGTAAAGTCTATAAGACAGGAAGTACCGGAGAGGAGGGTCAGCAGGGTGCCTGTGGGGTGACAGAGGCTCGAAGAGGCGCACAATCGTAGGAGCGTCGCGACTGCGTAGAGCCCTGCCCGCCATAGCGCTCTGCGTGTGCGGGATTGGCGGACGGCGCGGAAGGGCCACCAGTGCCTCGAGAGCGCGAAGGTCAGAGAACTAGGTGTGCATTGGTTGAGCAAAGAGAGAGAGAGAGCGCGTGCGTGTAGGGGATGACGTACCGTTCCAAGAGGCACAGGGCGGCAGCGAGGAAGGCGGCGCAGATAAATGCGCCTAGAGATTTTAAACGAAGGCCAGGAAAGAGGACATGCTCGCCGTAGAAGGACGTGTGCAAGTAATCTTCCCAGCCGTCCATCTTCATTGTGTGTGATTGAGGAGAATGAAATGAGAGAAGTAAAGACGAAGGAGTTATCAGGTGCAAACACTGGCAATATCATGATCGCGACATCGCCTACAGTAACTATGCAACTTCTTGGTTCCCTGTCATCTGGCGTTGTACCGTAGCTACCAGTTGCGCCAGCCCTCGTTATACCAGACCTGCCTTCTATAAAGGTTATTCCGTCATCGTGAGAGGACCTCCTGGAAGACTATACAGTAAGTTAATGAGGCACGACTTAGCCCTTTCAGGGCAAGGTACGATGCTCGCTACAGTATCCATAAGCCATTGACACTCGGGAGAGACGTCCCCAGGGAGACGTCACCAGGCTTGGTTGCTCTGAATGTACGTATGGGCTATTGCAAATGTATGACTTGTGTGTGCAAATCTCATAACCTGGTAGGATGTGAGGACCAGATGGAATTGATTGAAGTCTACGACAATAACAAAAAAAATAGGGGGGTGATTTATTACAGGTCTCTATGCACAGAAGGAACACAAGAGGGCCAGAGCCGATGCCTCTTGTTGGCATTCTTCAATCACCGCGTGCAAACTCGGATGTCTTCCGTGCCCTCGAATAAAATAGAAACAAATACAAAAAAAAGCTTCAGATGATAGTAAATACAATTAGCTATCATAGTATGTCCAATTTACAGTAGCTACGATGTGTTTTTGAGGCCCCATAAGTCATTTAGTGTTTTTTGTGTAGCAGCCCATACGTGATGGTTCTTATCTTGGGCCTCCTTCGCCTTCATATCCCTCCATTCACAGCCTTCTCTATACTCGCACGAACTGCAATATTGTCAGCGTGGCTGTCCAGGTAATAAACTGCAGTCAAGAGACTTACGAGCAGCGCCGGACATGTTCGATATCGACTCCCCGTGGGGCGCGCTCTCCGCGCCACCACTGCATCACGTTCTGCACGTGCGCGTTCATGGCACCTTCGTCAAAAGCGAAGCTCTTCCGTCCAATTATTCTTGACGCTTCTGGTGGAGGTGGGGGATCTCGTTCGGAGGAGCTACTCGGCTCCCCCAGAGCCGAAGGTACCTCCATAGGCCACGGACTCCCCATGGCCTTGGACTCCGTTTCTTCCGTCACCCCTTCACGAGCGTACCAAGCGACGCGTGTCTTGTCAGAAGGCCGTTCCATGGCCTGTGACGAAGAAGGCTGAGCGTTCTTTCCATCGTCTGCGGGTGCGGCAGGGAAGTCCGTCGCAGGCGCAATGTCCCGCAAACTTTCTGCTATCGCGCGTTGAAGATCGGGGTCGTGGTTATCATCACGTATGCTAGAAGCAATTGCGCGCGCGATGTCGCGTGCCTCGCGGTCCGCCGCCGCAAAGTCGTTGCGCGTGCCGCGTTTGGGTTGGGTGCGGTAAACGATCTCGAGAGTGGGAGAGAGCCCGCGTACGTGCATTGAGCGAACCGTCACGCGCCAAAGGTCTGTAAGGTCGTCGAGGCACGAAGGGTACCCAAGTACTACTATACCGTCTGACTCACGCGCAAGGCCGGATTGAAGGAGGAACGTGTCGGAGAGCTGGGCGAATGGATCGACTTGGATTTTTTCCCAGAACGCGTTGAATGAGAAAGTGGGTGCGAGCAGTGCCGAGAGTAAGTGGTGGTAGAGCATCAGTTGCATGCGCGAGGAATAAGCGTCGTCGTCCGATGGCAGTGAATTGGACCGTCGGGTTTTCGTGTCGAGAAGGGAGAGCTCGTTTACCATTGGACGGGGCGATGGCGACGCTGACTTGCGTACTTTGCCCTTGGGTGAAGAGGGAACGATGTCCGGGAGCTCGGATTGGGATGGTGATGATTTTCGAGGCCTTTTTGACTTCTGGGGTGTTCCTGGTGTTGAGGCTCGCGTTCGCTTATTGATGGAGTTTGGCTCTGCCTCTGGTTCAGATGCTGGTTTGAGTAAAACCTCGTCCTGGTCTCTCGTGGGTAGCCGCTCTGCCAAAGGTCGAGTCTAGACGCACAATAATTCCAATAATGGCTTGGTCTTGTACAAAACCGAACACAGGCATCTCACGCTGCGACAAGATTGACAGTCCGAAGAACGATCATTTGGAGTTCACTCACGCAGAAACCTAAGACCGTGAGACTGCTGAGACAGGACAGCATGTTTATCAACCTGAAAGGGATAGGAGGGTAGTAAGTCGTGAGGAGGAATGACCAATGGAGAGAACGTACCGTGCTGCCCAGTACTCCTCTTTCGTGCTAATATCGACCGCGACTGGTTCGGGATTTATTTCACGTTCCAATTTCTCATGAACGGACTAGAGCAGCGAAAAGTAGAGGACGTTGGTGCGTAAGGCGACACAAAGGTGGAAGGAAGAGGGACGCCTACCCGTCCGCGTCCCAGCACTTTCTCATTGGTCTGTGCGACTTTCTTCTCCACCGTAATAACCTTTCCTTCGGCAGAAACGAAAGCTTCAGGTCTATCGGCAAGAGCGCGAGACCGTCCCTGACGGAGTCCATAGTCAAACTGAACTTCACACCTTCGTGCAGAACGTCGGTCGTTTGTTTGTGAGCGGATAATCAGAACGTACCACGCTGGCCCAACTAGGTCGGAAACACTCAGCGTTCCGCGCGACCTGTACTTCTCGAATGGACTGCGCGTGTCCGCCCTATAGCGTGGGCGGGCCCGCTTCGCGTCGACTTGGATGATCTCCACGCTCCCACTCCGACCCACAGCGGCCTTGACAATAACAGACTCGTCAGTAGCGGGGTCTAGCGTAACAGCAATCTGGGGACCACCAGACTCGCTTGTAACGACGCGCGTCCCGGCCCCCTGTGGAGTCGCGTCGTACTCGTGCTGACGCGTCGTGTCGTCGATATACACGAAGTCGGCCGCAGAGAACTCCGAAAGGTCGTACGCGTCATATTCGTCCCCAACGTCGTCCATGTGTGGTGATGGTTGCGCATATATCTTTGATGGAATGGAAGAAATGGGTGCTGACTAGCGCTGACCGTCAGACGCGCCTTGGCAGGCGTGGGAATCGGATGCGACGGTTGGTTAGAGAACGAAAAGCAATTGCCAAGGCAATTGCACTTGCGTTGCTCCAGTGATATTCTTCTGCTTTGGAAGATTGGTTCATCTGCTGCGGTCGGAAAGCTTCTCTGACTTACATCACGGAAATTGTTTGGTGACCTATGCCTGTGCCTTATGCGGGTGTCCGTCTTGAACTATGGGAATCGCAGCCACACTATCCCTGGATGGCTAGTTCACGTATCCTTCTCATGCGCACGCCACCGGTCAGACACGATCCCGGTGAACCCTGGGAGAATTCTCCTTGACTTGTGCACTACTTGTGCTCTTGCACTTAATGATCCCGCGGCCCGCCATCATGTCCCCACCTGCCTCCGCTCCTTTAAAATGCTGTGATTGGAGATCTTTCATCTGTATACTGTCTGTCCCTCCCGCGCATTTCCCGTCCCGAAATTATGCCGCCCCCGAAGAAGGCCGAACCCAGCTGCCGCATGGTCCTCACCACCAACAGCCTACGCAACACCACAATTGCCGTCGAAGATGACTCGCACTACTACGAGGTCGTCACACGCTTCTGGCATCCTCATCTGACCAAGATACTCAAGCTTGACATGGGAACACGCGATATGGTTCTCGCTGCTGAGATCGAGCGGGAGCCGGACAAGGATGTCCGTGTGCGCTTCGGCGGCGAACACGGAGAGTGGATCAGAGAGCAGGACTTTCTGAAATGGGACCTCCAAAAGCGGTTGGCGTTCTAGTTATCTTAATGTGTATCTCGGCTTTTCTGACCAGATTACCAGCGGTGGTGTATTTACCGGAGGCGAGGGCGAGAGCGCAGAATACAGATGGAAGAGCCATCGGCGGCGTCTTCAGGTAACTCTTATCAGCGTAAACAGTATTGCAGAATACGACGTTGACTCTGACAACGTAGCTCGTGAAGGCCGATGACGATGCAAAAGTTCCGTTGGTCCAATATCAAATCTATCGCCGTCACTTCCTCGCTTTCCGCATGTCACGGCATGCCTCCCTCGAAATCAAGCCAGAAGCGGTGACGGAAGACCTTGATAAGTTGATCGGTGAGTATCGCCTTTCTCGTGTATGGTATGGTGACGAACGATGCGCAATAGTGAGCTACTTGTTGGTAGAAAGGAGACGCCGGGACACTCAAACATTCCGAAACTATCTTTGATGATCATAGCTAGCCTGTGTCGATCCGTTCATTCCCAGACAGTGTTTAGACAGAACTGATTGAAGTGATAATGATCTCTTTGCACTGGAATTTCAATGATGCCGAGAGAGACGGTGCGAATAGACGCCCATCTCGGCCGAAGGCCCGAAGAGCAGTAGATCTTATGGTAACCTCAATCAGCGACGACCTCACGAAAGAGGTGAAAATGGCAGCGCCCCTCTTCTTCTCCACGTTCGAAGTAACCCGCCAAGCGTTCCACCGCACCGCACTCGCCTACGCGATCGTCAACCTCAAGCCGATCGTCCCAGGCCGTACGTGCGCCGCGCCCACTGTCCAGCCCTGAGTCTCCCGTCCCTGACCTGGCTCCCCGCTCTGGGCACATCTCAATCTGCAGACGTGCTAGTGTGCTCCACACGCCCCGTCCCGCGCCTCACCGACCTGCGCGCCGACGAGCTCGCGGAGCTCATGCGCGCCGTTCAGCGCGTCGGACGTGTCGTCGAGCGCGCCTACGACGCAGACGGGCTCACCGTTGCGTGTCAGGTGAGCTCCACCGCCGCCTGATGCCCATTTTTTCTGATGGCGGAGGGCATCGCAGGACGGGCGGGCATCAGGACAAACCGTACCGCACGTCCACTTCCACGTCCTCCCGCGGCGCTTTGCAGGGCGATCGATTTGCCGGCTCTAACAGCGACGATGTGTACCCGGAACTTGAGAAGCAGGAGAGTACCCTCCCGCACGATTTCACGTCTGCCTCTCATGGATCTCCGGAGCCGTTGAAGATGGATGCGGATGCGGCGCGGAAGCCGAGGACGCACGAAGATATGGAACAAGAAGCCAAGTGGCTCGCTGGGTTTTTCGAAGCTGACGAATAACCCGCGCTCGCGCAAGAACATAGCTCTGAGTAGTAATAATACATGCGCCATTTCCAACTATCTTTCAGGAAGCGGTGAACAAATGATAGTAATACAGTAACTTAAAAGCCTGCTTCTACAGCCGTGTGTTCATGCGTGTGTCCCATATTGCGTCGCGCTGAGGTGCAGAAAAGGTTGGGTGGATCACGCCGAATTCGAACTTGACGTTGAGGCCTCGGGCGGAGAGCGTGCTCTCGCGTCGGGTGGCCTCCTGGTCGCGTCGGGAGCTTCGTTTGCCTCCCACGTTCCGGGAATGAGCGCAACAGGTAAGAGCCAGGTCGCAGTCAAGACGATACCGTGACCTGTTCGTGGTCGGATCGGGTTCCAAGTAGCGACATTCCACGCACCTTTATCGAAGGACTTCATCGCGCCCCAACTCCAGGCGACGAACCCTCCAACGTAGCCGAGGTAGGGAACGAGTCGCTGGGCGACCAAAAGCCCAGGGCGGAACTGAGGGGGTACAACAGTGAGCGGGACCTGTCCCAACAACCATTGGAGTGCGGTAGTTAGGATAGCGGCACGCTTTGCTGCCTCTAGGCGCTTGTTGTTCAACACATCCAGGACGGGCGGAGGCAGGTATCTATGGCCATAATCACATGGTCAGCCCAGCTATCTCCAAAGTCGATGAACGTGCGCACAACCGATAGCCCCACCACGTCGCCTGAAATGAAATCTTGTTTGGGCTTGGCACCCACCGTGTCTTCGTTTTTACGACCTTTCGACCTTCGGACATTTTGTCCTTCCATGACTTGGTGCCCTCAGCAACCTTTTCCGAAACCAGCTTCCCGCCTTCGATCATCTTACCCTTCCATGTGTCAAACCACCCCATGGCACCGGGCTCATTCTGCGTGCCAGGCTGACCACCAACAGAAGGTGCCTCTGGTGTGTAGCGTTCCTCCGGTGTTGGTGGGGGGAGTGTAGCAGGAGGCGAGCGTGGGGTCAATTGCTCCCCAGCGTCGAAGAAAGAGAGTGGGCGTGCAGGCCGCTCAAACTCGAGTGTCTCTCCGTCATCAAACACGGACATGATGTCCGACGCAGCGAGCTCGACCTCGGAATCTTCGTCTGGGACGAGCGGTCCATACAGCATGATGCTGCTGCCGTCATCGTATTCTTCGTTTTCCTGTTCCGAGTCCTCTGACACAGAAGATGGCGGATCGTTTGAGGTTTCCACTGCGCGACCCGAGGGGCGTCGTAGGCGATCGAGTATTGCAAATACAGATTGCCGGCCCTTATCAAGAGAGCCGCTCATCGCGTTCGTATTGCCGAGCAGAGCAAGGAACCGCGAATCGGTGACTGGAACTGGGGCCGGAGGTATCGAACCGCCAGGAGTGATTGGAGCAGCTGCTTCCGATGACGCGGCGCCAGATGTAGTCGCGTCTGTGGCAGATGGCGTGGGTGGTACAGTGCGTAGGCTGAGCAAGGTTTGGATGCGCCGTGCAAGGGTAAGTGGCTCAGGTGCAACCTGCTCCTCGCCATCGGGCGTCCCTGGGATTGAGAGTAAGGGGTTTGCTTCATGCGCCCCCGGGATTGAGGGTGACGGGTCTCCTCCGTTGTGACCAGCAGACGACGGTAGTGCGGTAGTACCGGCTGCGTTAATGATTTCCACCCCAGTCCCAGCCGTTCCGGGGCGCAATGTGTTCAACGAAACTTCAGGCATTGGTCTGGGGAATTGAGAGCTAGTACGATCAGCACGATGGGGAATTTGTGATGTTTCGCGACGACGGCGAGCAGGAGCACTGACGCCAGAGTCTGCCGCCGTGACAGGGGGAACGGTCGTGGTTGAAAGTAACGTTGAATCAGGCCATAGTTCAGCTGCCCTCTGAGTCTCCTTTTCCTTCTCCCTCTCCTTCTGTTTGCCCTTCCTCCCGAACTTCACAAATTGCTCTAATGCTTGGATCTTTGCTTGAGGAAGCGTATCCTTGCCACTCTCTGTGCGCGATGAAGAGGCTTTGGTTGATCTCCGCTGCCCGATCTCTGGCCGATCGCTCGCGGAACGGCTGATACGCGTTGTTGGTAGGTTCGTGCTTGTCATGACGAGGGAAGACGAGCTGGACTCCGAGTCGGCGACCCGGTGATGACCCTTAACCGCGACGCTCCACGCTTCTTACTAGCGCCTTACACGTGGGAACGACTGCGGCGAAGTGATGAAGTCATTTCGAGTTCTATTCCCAAGTGCTTCGGTGAGTTATCGGCCTGAGTCCCTACCACTGTCTCACGCAAGCGTTGCACTCAGAACTTGTTGGTCCGTTCAGGTCGGCACGAATGGGAAATTTCTCTGAGAAGCCACTATATGGCGGCTATTGAATTGGCAACTGCATGGCCGCGCTATCACCTGATCAGGATACCTATTTTGCCGAGACCACCACATTAATCAGGCTCTGCGCCGAGGCTACGAGGCTAACATTCTACATCGGTCGTGCTATAGAAGTAATGCAACCAGAGAAAGAGGTTCATGACAGACTTCTTCGAGTCGCTCTCCCACTGTTTTGGGACCGGGTGCATTCTTAAATCTACTCGGTTTAGACCCCTCACACCAGCGGAATGGCAGGTGATCCAGCGCTCACTATACAGTGACAGGAGGCGTTTGCATCTTCCTCTTCTTGGAAAAGCCCTGCAAACCGCCGATCTCCCTTCACTGCCGGCGGAGCTGACCACAGTATATGAAGGCCGTTGTTCTCGTCCATCCCTGACAGCGATCCCCCTCCGGTTTGCGTGCACCTACCGTGGCCACATACCCATACCCGTCCCATTCCCCTCCGGCCAATCGCCCTCGACGAAATGTCACGCAAACCTCGCACCCTGGTACTGTGTTTCGACGGTACCACGAACGAATTTGATGACGCTGTGTGTGGCTTTGATAACCCTTTCTGCCCCAGTGAACGCGGGCAGTGTCTCAATCTAACTTAGCTTACCATTATCCCATAGAACACCAATGTCGTCAAATTGTATTCCACGTTAAGGAAGGATAAGGTGGAGGAACAAGTAACCTATTACCAAGTGAGCTCCTCGTCTCGTCTCGTCCCCCTCGCCCGTCCCAACCATTGTATTCGCCCAGGCAGGAATAGGGACATATATCCAACCAGGCGTCGTCTCGCCACTTTTTTCTTGGGCCGCAGAGATGTTGGACGAAGCTATTGCTTGGTATCTCTACCAGCACGTAATGGATGGCTACCAGTTCCTCATGCAGAATTACAACGTCGGCGATAAAGTCCTTCTATTTGGTGCGCTCCGAACATTCCCGGCGGATGGCAACTGATCTACCACGGTACCATTAGGCTTTTCTCGCGGTGCATATACTGCCCGGGCTCTCGCCGGGATGTTGCATAAGGTGTGATCGATGTGATCCGGGCCGGGCCTCATTGTTATCACCGGATTGACCGTGCCGTCGTCCCCAGGTTGGCCTACTCTCAAAGGACAACATCGAGCAAATCCCTTTTGCATACAAGCTTTACAAGGCCGACGACAATACCGATCTTGCTCAGGGATTTAAAGCGACCTTCTGCCGCGAGGTGCCAATCGAATTCGTTGGTGTCTGGTGCGTATCTTGGCATTTACCTTTCTAAGACGAGTTGTCCGCGGAATATGCTTGGAAGAACGCCCACTCAATCTGAGTCAATTGATTAACAGGGAGACTGTTGCGAGCGTCGGAGTTATCATGGGTAAAACCTTACCCTTTGTGGATGTGAATACGACGATCCGGGTGTTCAGACAGGCGCTAGCCCTAGACGAGGTATGTCGATCCCTTTCACGGGCGCAACCCTTCACCCTTCCATTGCGTCACATGCATTCCTTTCGGGCGCGTGCCTGCCATCCTTCCACATCACCTTTCAGCTTTCCCTACTTGCAAGCTTACATCCGCTTCTCACTCGGTAGCATCGCGCCAAATTCCGTCCAAACTTGTACCACCGTTCAGTCATCACAAAACCAGAGACGAAAGTTCTTCGCAGGAACGACAAATCAAAACCTGTTCAGGGCACTGTTTCAGGAGGATCGGACGAGGTGTTTGAGACAGATAGGAAAGAAGTTTGGTTCGTCGGTTGCCATACCGGTGTGCCTTTCGATCTTTCACGCGTGCGACATGCAAATTAATGATGTGCAGACGTCGGCGGAAGTTCAACGCCGAACTCAGTGGCACATTCTCTCGCTAATATCCCACTTCGCTGGATGATGCAGGAGATCATACGCGCAGACTGCGGTATCCTGTTCGACTTCGATGCTTTCGCACGATGGGACATTCCTATCACCATTGGGCAAGATCTGTATCCTCCACAGTCTCCAGCCAAGCTAGGCGGGAGTGGCACCGGCACCGGCGGGCTAGTCTCAGATAATAATCAAGCCGACGCCCTAGATATCGTGCAGCCGACCCACGACCAGCTGAAAGCGGTTCCTGCGTGGTGGCTTCTTGAAGTCATCCCAACCTCGTACACCTACCAGAACATGAAAGACAAGTGGGTGACCCGTTGGAGGTGAGTCGTCACTCGCGCAGTAAGAAGGTATTCTTATTTGTCGGGATTGCTAGCTTTCATCTTGGACGCGGACGATATGTTCCACCGAATCCGCTGTTCCACGAAAGTGTCAAGACGCGAATGCAAGATCCAAAACTCAAATATAAGCCGAGAGCGCGGTACACACAGGGCACAGAAACTTATGTGACTTGAGATGTGGGGAGGCACTAAGCTTGTATGTGACTTGGTTGTGCTTCTTGGACCTCGAGAATTACCTGGCTTCTTGATATGCTGTATCTTACTGGAATGTACTCAAGTTACGATCTCTTGGATAATCATGATACTCATTGATGACACTATCTCGCTTTATTGATGGGAACCCGCGCTCAGGTAGTTCCGCAGGTCTCCGAACCTTCATACTACTGTAACTCATGCACCGCGCGGTGCACCGTGACGCCGTAAGTCAAATCGGCAAAATTTAGTCGAAGTGTGTAAAGTTTGTTCAATGGATAGCCTGTCAGGCCTGATGCCGGAACCACTACCATCGAGCGGATCGTTACTCTGAACTAAGGTCAAGACTAATGGGGGTACTACTAGTATACCGTGACTTATCCTAGTATGGCAAGGCAATCTGTAAGATGATAGACTCGGATGATTGAAACTTGGTACGAAGTATTTATTTTTGTTATTTGTTACTTTTATCCAAGCTTTATCATGCTAGACCTTCATTCGTGCACAAAAGGAGCCGAAGCTTCCGCACAATCAGATGCAAGATGAGATCTCTGCGAGCAGTAACTACTACTAGTAGTACTAGTCATAAATCGGTACCTCCCTCAAGCCTCAAGGTGGGTAGGCTGGCCGTTCCACACTTGATCGTCGTGTGCGTTCTGTACCTTGTTTTGATTTCTATTTGAGTCTCAGTGGAAAGAGGAAGAGTAACGCAGAAATGAAAACCGTGTGAACAGAAAGTCGGCTTGGAGCCGAGTACTAGTAGGTGTTCGGTACTCATGCGCGCGCTCACGAGGTTTGCTCTTTTTCTGGATAGTGCAAGGGACAGCCATCATACGTTTAAATTTATTTTCCCTCCTACATTCTACTCGCACCACTGGCAACCACTCCTTCCTCCTTAATCAATGACCAGTACGTTCAATGTTCCTGAGGTTCCAGCGGCCTCCTGGTTGCCGGCGTTCGACCCATTCCGAGTCCCTGGCTTTTAGCCCTCCCTCCGACCGTCTTGGGTGAGCCAGCTGTCTGGTCGAGTTCTTCGACAATGCCGCAGACATCACTGGCACCTAGGTGATGTTCGAGTCACGGTACAGCCGCCAGCTCCTGAGGGGAAATGCCTGTCGGGATTCCACACGGCTGTAGGATGGCAGCATCAGTAGCCGAAGTGTGTGCGGGAGCATGCACGGCAATATGTCCCTGACTGGAAGCCACTGGGGAGCGAAAAAATATTGTGATACTGTACAGCACAGTATCCGATTACTCGTTTAGACTTCGGCTCGTTCTTCGGAGTTGCCTCGACTCCCACACTTGTTCAGGCTTGTCTCATTTCGCCTGCCTCACCTTTAAGCTTCAAGCTTCAGGTCTCTTCCTCAGGCTGCCGTTTCTTCAATGAATCGTCATCGTACCACACTTGTCCTGCTTTTCCATTCACTGGCACGACAGTCGGCAATAAGTGCGCAACTCGTTGGCGCGCGGCAAAGGATCTTGGCCGCAAGCTGTCGCGGTTAGCGCGCTCCTTTATTGAATTTACTCTTGGGAATCACTCGGAAATCATGCGGAAGAATGTGGAGAATACTGGCTTGTGATATCCTACCCATATAAAAGACGGGGACAACTGTAGTCTACCCTAATATTGTGTCTCGTTTGCCATGTCCAATTTTCCTTCTGGCGACGCGGCGCAGAGCCAGCCTCGCACGCTGATATTGTGCTTCGATGGTACGTCAGATAAATATGATAAAGACGTACGTCCCTGTTTCTTCGTACGGCAAATACTCCGATATAACGCTCGTTAGAATACAAACGTTGTCAAGCTATACTCGCTTTTTAATAAGGACCATGTAGATCAACAGTTGTGTTACTACCAGGTAAGTGCTGTATTTAGACGCCTTGCTTGCCGTCTCATTTGCGCAGGCAGGAATAGGAACGTACACCGAACCAGGGTTCATTTCTTCGATCGTTCAATGGGTGGCAAAGACCTTAGACAAGGCTATTGCTTGGTATCTTACCAACACATATTGGACGGCTATCGGTTTCTCATGCGGAATTACAACACGGGTGACCGAGTCTGTTTATTCGGTGCGTTTGAAACGTTCCACAAACGATGACAGCTTACATTTACTGTGGCTTCACTGATAGGCTTCTCCCGTGGCGCGTACACTGCCCGAGCTCTCGCAGGGATGTTGCATAAGGTGTGAACATGAGGGGTCATGACCGACCGCTTTTTTTTTTTTGTGCAACTCGAACTGACTATTAAGTGAACCCTGAACCTGCCGTTCCAGGTTGGCCTTCTCTCCAAAGACAACACAGAACAAATTCCGTTTGCATATCAGCTCTATGCGTCCGACCACCCTCACGACCTCGATCTCGTGGAAGGGTTCAAGAAGACGTTCTGCCGCAACGTACCTATTGATTTCGTTGGTGTCTGGTGGGTACTATCTCATTTCATCTCCTGAGACGATCATGTTCATGTCACAACGACTGACTGAACGAACAGGGACACAGTCGCCAGCACTGGTATTATTATGAACAAGACTCTACCTTTTGCCGGAGTGAACACGACAATTAGGGTGTTCAGACAGGCACTAGCCCTTGACGAGGTATGTTCTGTCAACATCAGCACACTTGCCTTTTGGTGCTCCCGTACCCATTACACTATGGGCTTCAAAGTCAAAAACAAGGCCGGATTTAATTTTTTTTTCCAATCAGTTCTTCTCACCTAACGGCTAATTCATCCTTTTGACTTTGACTCAACAGCGCCGCGTTAAATTCATTGCGGATTATTATCACCGAGACTCAGAGGAGAAAGTAGCGGCGGCAAGTGACTTGGACCCCTCGAGTAAGGAAGAACAAGTCTCAAATGTGCCGGGGAATATGTCGAGGGTTATTCGCCACGAGATGGATGAGATCTTTAAGAAACCTGATGTGAAAGAGGTCTGGTTCGCTGGGTGCCACGCAGGTACATTTTTGTGCATTTCGCTTCCTGATATGCAGGCTAATGTAATAATTCTTAGACGTCGGTGGAGGTGTGAAGAGAAACGAAGAAAGCGCCCTCTCCGACGTTCCCCTTCGCTGGATGGTTCGGGAGATTGTGAGTGCGGGCGTCAAGGTTATTTTCGACGAGGATGCACTCGAAGACCTCCGCATCCCCGTGTCTATGATCGTGTCACAGCCAACAACAGACGACCCGCAGTCACAGCACCCTGAGAAAGGAAATGGGTATGGGGACCAGAGCTCTCCAAGCGACGATCCGCTAGACGCCGAAGATGTCGAAGATGTGAAGACGAAGATACACGATCAACTAGTGAAAGTCCCTGCATGGAGGCTTCTCGAATATATCCCAATTACGTTCCCCTCGACAGACAAGAACGGTAAGCCGATTATGAAACGAAGGTAAGTTCACGTTCTCCTGATGAAAATTCTGGGTCTCTAATCCGATACCTGCTTGTAGCTTCCATTTAGCGCGCGGACGGCTGGTGCCGCCCAATCCTTATTTTCACGAAAGCGTTAAAGCGTGCATAAAGCAAGGGTATGAGCCGAAAGCCAAATACAAAAAAGGCGAGGAGAGATACGTGTATTAAGTTTTCATCTTTTACCACTACATCGATGAAGAATGAAGATCAACGGAGATCATCATAATGTACTTACTTTCCTCTCCATTGTATGTATTAGACGGCAACAGTCCCATGCGCATGGAATACTACTGCCAAGTAAACGCCTCGGTCTACTTCCCATCGCTCTTTCGTTTACGCGGGAAGTAGTTAGGACATCAATTCAGTCAGGAGTGGTCTCAACATTGTTTCACTGGCGGGCCACACGGTGACAGATATCGGATCGTGTTGTCTACTAGCACACGAACATTATTACGACCTTGGCGATAAGTCTGCTACATGTAACATTCCCAGTGAGAAAAACCTGTCCGCTATGGCATTAGTGGGACGATACGCTCAGGCTCCTTCCGGCGAGTGCAATTGGGCACCCTGCACCACATTGTTCTCGACGGATTGTGTTTTCTCAACACAGGGATGAGTGTCTCATCTCCTTTGCACATACGCTTTGCAGCCTGAGGTCCAACCAGGCGACGGACGTCACACGCTCGTTCGGGTATTCGAGTTCACTGAATTCAGCCCCGGGTGTCGCACTCTGTACCTGAAATAAATTAAACTTTGGAAATGCTGCCCAGGCCCCGCAATAAAAATAGCAACGTCATATAGTATACTGTGAGTGCCTGATCTCCTGTAATTTGAGTCGACATATTGTACCCGGCTATGGCTTGAGCTGATTCCGTGCATGTTACTGTAATACAAACGTACTGTATCGTGTCTCAGCGGTCCAGGAACGTGCAGGGATGCGGAGATACGAACCGTCCGATGCGGCCAGTGCGGTATTTTACCATTATGTTAGAGAGCATCCATTCTCACGAAACCCTCGACGGCTGGCCCAGTAGTAAAGATGACAGACAAATGCATAAATTTGTTAGGAAACGGGTTATGCCGCTGCTACCGAGACTTGAATCGCAAGTTCACAGCAGAATTAGAAGGGCCAACTCTGTTGCAGCGGCGACGCACGCGACGAGGGCAACGATTCTTCCGGCAGTCACGAACGGCCGCCAAAACGATTGTCCGTGTTCCTGACAGACGGTATGTATCGCCGAGAGAGGGGCAGTGTCGTCGTCGCGACCGTCCGCAAAGTCGTGTTGCGAATGGCGACCGCGGAGGAATGCGCAGACGCATATGAAAACAGCGAGAAAAGCATACAATAATCCGACTAGAAAAACAAAGGTTCAAGTAACGATGTGGTGATATACAGCAGAGGTGGATTGGAAAGAGGCTGTGGAAGGGACAGCGGTTGAAGAGTCTGAGTACGGCCAGGGAATAGCCTAGATTTCCTAGGGTTGTCTGCGTAAACGCACCTTTGGACGTGCGCTGGCGGGCGCGCAATTCAACGAGCTGGTCGACATCTGTGGAGATAAAGGAGTGGGAACCTTCGAGAGAAGGTTAGTCATAGAGCACGAGCTGTAAAGGTAAAGGTGATGTTGTACCTACCTGGCGGCGCCAGGTTGATTTGGCAATTGCCGGCACCGGTAGCGTTTTAGCCATTGCTCCGGGCTCCAGTTCAACGTTCAACCTTGGGTTCAACCGTCTTACAGTCGGTAAGCCCGCTGTCTGGTTCGGAAACGCTGCGGACGCTACTGCCACTGGCACTTGATGTCCGGGTTGCGTACGGCAGCCAGTTCCTGAGGGTAAATGACCCTGTCTGTGGGAGTCACCAAGGCCCACACCGGCGGCATACAAAATATGTCCGGAAATAATGTGGCGGTGTCACTGCTACAGGGACAGAATTCACCTTGGAATTCACTCTATCATTTAGCGCGTTCCTCGCCGGTCTTAACTAGCTTGACTGGCGATCTACCGAGACTTTCCCACTTGTCGTCTCATTTCGGCCACCTCACCGTCACTCAGGCCTCTTCTTGCCGTTTTCTCGTGCTTCCGGCACTTGAATCTTTGCAGAGTCAGTATCGTAGCCAACGCTTGTCCTGTTTTTCCATTCACAACAATTGACTATAAGTGGGTAACTCGCTGCCAAAGGATGTCTGAGCCGGATGACAGGTGTCGCAGTTAACGGGTTCCTGCATTGAACTTTTCGAAATCATTTTATGCTCGGAAATGTTGCGGAAGGATCTGGAGGATACTCGCGTTCCTGGCTCGTAACACCTCTCCTGCCCCCCATATAGAGGGTGAGGACAACTGTAGTCTACCCTAACGCTGTGTCTCGTTTGCCATGTCGCACATTCATACCGAAGAATCCTGCCCGAAATCTGTCCATGATGCGGCGCAGAGCCAGCCCCGCACGCTGATATTGTGCTTCGATGGTACGTCAGATAAATATGACGAAGATGTACGTCCCTATTTCTTTGTCTGGCAAGTACTCCGATATAACGTTCATTAGTGTACAAACGTCGTCAAGCTATACTCTCTCTTTAATAAGGACCATGTGGACGAACAGTTGTGCTACTACCAGGTATGTGTTGTATTTAAACCCGTTGCTGGCTCTCTCATTCTCGCAGGCGGGGATAGGAACGTACACCACACCAGGGTTCATTTCTTCGATCGGTCAATGGGTGGCAAAGACCTTAGACAAGGCCATTGCTTGGTATCTTTACCAGCACATATTGGACGGCTATCAGTTTCTCATGCGGAATTACAAAGCGGGTGACCAAGTTTGTCTATTCGGTACGTTCGAGACGTTCCGCAAACGATGGAAGCCGAACATTTACCTTGGCCTCACCGGTAGGCTTCTCCCGTGGCGCGTACACTGCCCGAGCTCTGGCAGGGATGCTGCATAAGGTGCGGACCGAACACGGCCGACCGTTTTTTGTGCAACTCGAACTGACCACCGACCTTGAACCTGCCGTACCAGGTTGGCCTGCTCTCCAAAGACAATACAGAACAAATTCCGTTTGCATATCAGCTCTATGCGTCCAACTACCCAGACAAACTCGTGAATGGGTTTAAGGAGACGTTCTGCCGCAATGTTCCCATTGCTTTTGTTGGTGTCTGGTGGGTACTATCGCATTTCATCTCCTGAGACAATCATGTTCAGGTGAAAAGAACTGACTGAACGAACAGGGACACAGTTGCTAGCACCGGTATTAACGGACCTCTACCCTTTGCCGGAGTGAACACGACAATCAGGGTGTTCAGACATGCGTTAGCCCTTGATGAGGTATGTTCTGTCAACTTGTCATCCCCTTTCAACGCACCCGTACCCCCCTGCACCATTGGCTGCAATGTCAGACACATGACCGAATTTATATTTTCTAATCAATCAATTCTCTTTACAAGTTGGCTGATTCTTCTTTTTGACCAATTCGACAGCACCGCGTTAATTTCATTGCGGAGTATTACCACCGAAACCCAGAGAAGAAAGTAGCGGCAAGTGGCTTGGGTCCCTCGAGTAAGGAAGAACAAGTCTCGGATGTCCAGGGGAATGAGTCGAAGATCATTCCCCCACAGATGGATGAGGTCTTCAAGAAACCTGATGTAAGAGAGGTCTGGTTCGTTGGGTGCCACGCAGGTACATTTTTGTGCATTTCGTTTCTTGATGTCCAGGCTAATGTAATGGTTCTTAGACGTCGGTGGAGGTGTGAAGAAAAACGAGGAAAAAGGCCTCTCTGACATTTCTCTTCGCTGGATGGTTCGGGAGATTGTGAAAGCGGGTGTCAAGGTCATATTCGATGGGAAAGCGCTCAAAGATCTCGACATCCCCGTGTCTATGATCATGTCACAGCCAACAACAGATGACCCGCAGCCACAGCATCCTGAGACAAACGGCGCTCTTATCAACCGTAAGAAAAGAAATGGGCATTGGGACCAGACCTCTCCAGAGCATTATTCGCTAGATGTCGAGGACGTGAAGGCGACGATAACCGATCAACTAGCGAAAGTCCGCGCATGGAGGCTTCTCGAGAAACTAACGTAAGTTCACGTTCGCCTAACGGGAATTCTGGATGTCTCTGATCTGGTATTGTTGCTAGCTTCCATTTCGGGCGCGGACGAGAGGTGCCGTCTAATCCTTATTTTCACGAAAGCGTTAGGGAGTGCATGAAGCACGGGTATAAGCCGAAGGCTGTATACACACAAGGCGAGGAGACATATGTGTATTGAGTTTCCATCTTTTACCACTATATCCAGTGGGATCACGATATACCTGGTCTCAATCCACCTTACTTTCTGCTCCATTGTGTCGTTAATATAATGGGAACAATACTATACGGATTGGAACATTAATCGTACCTTGCACTCTTAGTATTCGACCCGCAAAGCTCCTAAAATTGACGTACTAGAAGGCTACAGAGCCAATACTCTTACTGCCAACTGAACGCCTCGGTCTACTGCCCTTATTACTCTTTTATTACTGCGGGCAGTAGTCAGGAGTCAGGGCATTAATTCAGTAGGAGTGGTCTCACCACTGTTTCACTAGCGGGTCACACAGATATCGGGTCGTGTTGTCGCATGGTTCCTCTACTAGCATACGACGGTTGTTCCTCACACTGTATTCCGGCCTTGGCGACAAGCCTGTTGTCCGTAACAATCGGCCCCGGTGGGAGCAACCTGTTCGCTATGGGATTATTGTGGGACATATACTGCCCAGGCTCTCGCTGAGTGCAATTGGACCCCACTGCTCTCGATGGATTGATACACGCTCGCTCAGTTATTTTCAAATTCACAATAAATATCTGAATATTCAATATTAATCTTTTTGTATTTCGTAAATGTCAGAGCACGAGTGTACCGCCGGGTGGTCTCCATCCCCTGTTCACCATGTCGCCAAGGCCAGCAACAACAATAGAAACGTCATATACTGTAAGTGCCTGATCGCCTGTAATTTGGGTTAACGTATCCTGCTTGAGATTTTGATATACTGTCTCGTGTCTCAGCGAAAAATGGTGCAAGGGACGCGGAGATACGAACCGTCCGAACCATCTCCCATGTATATCGCCCAGGTACAGCAACTGCGTCTTCGTCCCATCAGCCGTGATTGCTCACTTCCCAAGTTGGCGCCTTGGGAGGTACCACGAATGGGATCGCAATGCTGGTGACAGTTCATGATCAAGGTAGAGCACGCGTAATGTGGACTTAAAGTGCGATAGAACCCACCTTAAGCGCTCGAGTCTCCGGTCGGAGCTTTCCCGGGAACCTGGATAGGTAGAAATCGTTCCTTGCTATTCTTGAGACGTGTATCCCTTTGTATAACATTCGTTCTCAAAAGGTCTTATACGCAACATAATCCCCATCAGCAGTACGAGTGGCCTCAGAGTACGTGCGTAAGCCGCAAAACTTTATACGGACCTTGATACGGACCGTTTGTCGCAGACGACTTATCATGTCACCGTCCTGTGGCCAAGGAGTAAAAATTGGCAGGCAAATGTATAGGTGTTAAGAAGCGGCCCTTGGACATGCGCTGGCGGGCGCGTAATTCAACGAGCTGATCGACGTCTACGGAGATAAGGAGTGAGAACGGTGACCTCTTCGAAAGAGGTTGGTCATAGAGTGAGATGCAAGGTAAAGTCGTACCTACCGTATCGGCGCTGCTGATCCCCGGTTCAACCGTCTTACCGAGCTCGGGCTGCCGTAAGCGCGCTGTCTTCGTTCCTTCGGAAACGCTGCGGACGCTACTGCCAGCCCGAGTGGCTGCCACTGGCACTAAGAGTGATGTCCGGGTTGCGTGCGGCCGCCAGTTCCTGAGGGTAAACTGACGTCTGAGGGAGTCCACTGGCACTGGCACACGGGAATGATGCGGTACTACTGACTCTATCGTCATTTAGCTCGTTCCGGTTTGAACCGAAAATCTGTCGAGACTTTCACGCTTGTCATTTCATTTCGGCCCCCTCACCTCATTCAGACCTCTTCCTGCCGTCTCCTCGTACTTCCGGTATCTCTGCAAAGTCACTAACTTAACACTAGTAGTCGTAGCCAACACTTGTCCTGCTTTTTCATTCACGACAATTGACTATAGGTAGGCAACTCGTTGGCCCGCTGCAAAAGATGTTTGAACCGGGTGGCACTGGCAGGTGTCGCGGTTAACGGGTTCCTTCATTGAACTCCCGAAATCATTGTACGCTCGGAAATCCTGCGGAAGGATCTGGAGGATGCTCGCGTTCCTGGCTTGAACCCCTCCCGCCCCCCATATAAAAGGCGGGGACAACTGTAGTCTACCCTAACACTGTGTCTCGTTTGCCATGTCTCATTTTCATACTAAAGGACCCTGCACGAAATTTGTCGATGCGGCGCAGAGCCAGCCCCGCACGCTGATATTGTGCTTCGATGGAACGTCAGATAAATATGACAAAGATGTACGTCCCTGTTTCCTCGTCATGGCAAGTATTCTGATATAACGTTCATGAGAGTACAAACGTCGTCAAGCTGTACTCTCTCTTTAATAAGGATCATGTGGACCAACAGTTGTGCTACTACCAGGTAAGTGTCGTATTTAGACCCCTTGTTGGCTCTCTCATTTGCGCAGGCAGGAATAGGAACGTACACCGCACCAGGGTTAATTTCTTCGATCGGTAAATTGGTGGCAAAGACCTTAGACAAGGCCATTGCTTGGTATCTTTACCAGCACATATTGGACGGCTATCAGTTTCTCATGCGAAATTACAAAGTCGGTGACCAAATTTGTCTATTCGGTGCGTTCGAAACGTTCCGCAAACGATGGTAGGCTTAACATTTACCATGGCTTCACCGGTAGGCTTCTCTCGTGGCGCGTACACTGCCCGAGCTCTCGCAGGGATGTTGCATAAGGTGCGGATCTGAAGGGTCATCCGGTCATGCCTGACCGTTTTTTTTTTTGCAACTCGAACCGACCACTGACCTTGAACCTGCCGTGCCAGGTTGGCCTGCTCTCCAAAGACAATACAGAACAAATTCCGTTTGCATATGAGCACTATGCGGCGTCCGACCACCCAGACAACAACGAGCTTGCGAAAGGGTTTAAGGAGATGTTCTGCCGCCAGGTACCTATTGATTTCGTTGGTGTCTGGTGGGTACTCTCTCATTTCATCTCATGCGATGATGTTCAGGTGAAAACGACTAACTAAACGAACAGGGACACAGTTGCTAGCACCGGTATCAACGGACCTCTACCCTTTGCCGGAGCGAACGCAACAATCAGAGTGTTCAGACACGCGCTAGCCCTTGACGAGGTATGTTCTGTCAACATCAGCACACTTGTCATCCCATTTTTGGCGTACGACCGAATTTATATTTTCTGATCAATTCTCTTTACCTAATGGCTAATTCTTCCTTTGTACTGATTTGACAGCACCGCGTTAATTTCATCGCCGAATATTATCACGGAGACTCAGAGGAAAGCGGCTTGGGTCCCTCGAGTGAGGAAGAACAAGTCTCGAATGTCCCGGGGAATGCGTCGAAGATTACTCCCCACGAGATGGGTGAGGTCACTGATGTGAAAGAGGTTTGGTTCGCCGGGTGCCACGCAGGTACATTTTTTGTGCATTTCGCTTCCTGATGCGCAGGCTAATGTAATGGTTCGTAGACGTCGGTGGAGGCATGCATGTCAACAAAAAAAAAGCCCTCTCTGACATTTCTCTTCGCTGGATGGTTCGAGAGCTTGCGAGAGCGGGTGTCAAGGTTATATTCGACGAGAAAGCACTCGATGAACGTGGCATCCCCCTGCCTATGATCACGTCACAGCCAACAACAAATGGCCCGCAGCCACAGTATCCTGAGACAAACAGCGTTTTCATCAACCGTAAGAAAGGAAACGGGAACCAGAGCTCTCTAAAACGTGATTGGCTAGAGCGTGACGCCGAAGATGTCAGGGAAGTGAAGAAGAAAATAAACGACCAACTAGGGAAAATCTCTTGGAACCTCCTCGAATGTATCCCAACTTGGTTCTCCGCGCTGGACAAGACGGGTAGGCCGATAACGACATTCAAGTAAGTTCACGTTATCCTGACGGGAATTCTGAGTGTCTCTGATCTGATCTGGTATTGTTGCTAGCTTCCATTTCGGGCGCGGAAGAGAGGTGCCGCCCTATCCTTATTTTCACAAAAGCGTTGAGGAGTGCATAAGGCAAGGGTATAAGCCGAAGGCCGTATACACACCAGGCGAGGAGACATATGTGTATTGAGTTTCCATCTTTTACCACTACATCCAGTGGGATCACGATATACCTGGTCTCAAGCCGCCTTACTTTTTCGCTCCATTGTGTCATTGATCTAATAGCAAGCAGTACCATACGAATCGGCTTAGTCGTAATTTGCACTTTGATTCGAGCCAAAAAAGGACAAAACTGACGTAGAAGGCACAGAGCCAACACTCTTACTGCCAAGTGAACGTTTCGGTCTAATGCCCTTCCTATTGTTCTTTCCTTCGCGCGGGCAGTAGGTCAGGGCATCAATTCAGTCAGGAGCGGTCTCACCACTGTTTCGTTAGCGGGCCACAGACATCTGTCGTCGCATGGTTCCTCTACTAGCACACGACGGTTGTTCCTCACGTATTCAATACTACGTGAGGACGACTTCGGCGACAGGTCTGTTATTCGTAACAATCGGCTGTCCGCTATGGTATTATTGTGGGACATATACTGTCCAGGCTCTCGCTGAGTGCATTTGGACCCCACTAGTATTCTCGATGGATTCATTGGATTGAGACACGCTCGGGAATTTTCAAGTTCACGATGAATACCTGAATATTAACTTTTTGTATTTCGTAAATGTCAGAGCGTGAGTGTACCGCCGGGTGGTCTCCATCCCCTGTTCTGGTCGCGTGCTCCACCGTGCTGCCCAGGCCAGTAATAACAATAGTCATATACTGTAAGTGCCTGATCGCCTGTAATTCGGGTCAACGTACCCTGCTTGAGGTTTTTATATACATATCTCGTGTCTCGGCGAAAAATGGTGCAAGGGATGCGGAGATACGAACCGTCCGATGTGGCCAGTGGCGGTGTGTTGCCGTTAGAGTGTGTCTACCTAAGGCAGAGGAAATCAGGAACCCACACCCTTATGTAAGCCCCAACCCTAGGTTAGGGTTTGACGAATTTCAGGGGTAGGGGGTGTAAAAACGCGAAAATCTGAGGAATCAAACCAGTAAAGTGAGGGGTACAACTGATATTAAAGTAGCTATCCTCCTATGTAGCTAGAGATTGTTTTATTTGAGTTATCATATCCAGTGGGAGTGTTCTATGACCATGGTAGGGCATCAGTAAGCTGGGGAGGTGTTCAGAAGTGTTCAAGGACACTCTGAACACCTCTGAACACTTTGAACACCTAGCCCATTCTCGAACGCTTCTGAACACCCAATTTGGGTGACACTAGCCATATTGGGCACCCAGAAAATACACTAGCGTCGGCTGTATTGCCCCAATACATGGATCCTCGGCTATTTGTCGTCTATTCGAATTTGGATACTCCACTTGCTTAGATAGTATTACTATTATTATTATTACAATATCTATTTTCCGATTGTGTGGCGGCACACGTGGCAGTCCGAGAGATCACAATGAAACGAGCGGTCACAGCAAGCGATCACGATATATGATTGAACTATGTGTGAATGCGATGCGAATTACGATGACTACCAGTACTAGTACCAACTACAACTGATTCTGAGCCTTGAGTCTGGCAGCGTTCGTTCACCCCCGCACATGACCTCTAAGCTCCGAGTCGTTCCCGTCGTGGTCCCGTAACGCTAGCTCATGCCCGCTCAGAGCTGCCACCCCATGTTCTGGGCCGGTTCGTCCGTAGGGAAGGTGAGTGCGTCATCCAAATCTGACTCTGCCAGCTGCCCATCCTCAATGTCCTCCACAAAGAGCTGCACAGTACGCGCAGGGCCTCCCCTCTGGCTTACAACCATCTGGCTTCACCCCGGAAAGTCAGCGCAATGATCAACGAATAAAAACAGTATTACCATCCGCGATTGTAGATGCGCGCCCATAGCGCCATGAGTTTACTGTGCAAGTACGGCTTCTTGAGTAATTGTTGAATGTTCAGGTCTGCGATAGAATGATATAAGCTTCGGTAGACAGCGACTTCGAATGTCACTGCACTGTAGGTGCCGGTGTGCCACTCTTCCAGGGCACAGCAAAGCTGTGAATACATGAGGAACAAGGCTGTAAAAGGGAGACATGATGGACATACCGCACAGCACGCAAGGGCGAGAGTGGGGGTGCACAACGAACCAAACTTGTCCGAGTAACGACTTCCGATTGACCGCGGCGTTGCGAAAATAGTGCGGACAATAGTTTCTTCCACGGCAGGATGTTCGAAATAATTTTTGATGCCCTATACAGTATGGTGTGAGCGTCGTAAAATCCATCAAGGTAGCCAGTTTTACTCACCTTCTCATCCACGCCGTTGTGCATCCACGCACCTGTTGCCTGGTTAAGGAGGGCTGCCACCTTGTTGGCAGTATACTGCCTGGCGTCCTCGGGGCTTTGATATTGTGTGAGAAAAATGTTGTAGGAATTGCCCCGGACAAGCTGTCGCGCCGTACTTTTGAACTCGTTTCGTAAGTTGCTTCCATCGCGTACCACCTGGGAAGACATTCAGATGCCTTGCATACACAGGCATATTAGCCTTACCTTTCGAATCAGGTCGCCAGTTATTTCTGGCCAAACTTCACCGCTGATCAGCCCATGAACCCATAGCCATTAGTAACGCTTACAAGTTTCCAGGCCATAATCCATACGCGCCGACGAAAGTTGGTCATTAGCATGCACTTTTGCGATTAAGTCTGGCCACATAGCGTTCACTGTGAGCAGATTTAAGCGATATTGATGCTTCGCATAGCTTAATGCTTCTTGACAGTCGTCCGGCTGGCTTTGCTGGGATCTCGCCGCTTGCCTCCTCACCGTAGTGCTTGTCGAGGTGGAAGTCGGCGAACTGGCCCTCGAGTTGTCGGGGAAGGACACCTCAGATGGGCTCGTCAGGGCTGGGGTAGGAGGGAGTCGGTAAGGTGGACGCCTTCCATGGCGGTGGGCTAGAACGTCGACCCTAGTTCCAGAACCCTGAAACTTGTGAAATATTGAGCGTGTAGAAGATGACATAACTTACTCGTATAACATTAGGGCCACTTCGCGATGATGATGGAACCTGGGGTTGATCAGGACCAGCGCTGGCAATTCTCCAAGCCGATACTGGTAACGGCTGTGTGATACCACCGCGTGTGACCTCTCCTGGTCGAAGTGGCTGCTCCGGTAACAAGGACGACGTGTTGGTCATCGAATGATGGGCAGGAAATGGATCTGAAAGACGGTTATTGATGACTCAGAGACGTGCGAAAATTGACATACCATGCAACAAAGACGCTGTGTCTAAGTTGGTTGTCGAGTGGTGGGAATAAACTTGAAACCGATCTGAAAGAATGTTAGCGTTATTAGAGCCCCGGAGATAGTCCATCGCATTGGACGACAGTTCACTGTCGTGATGTCCAAAACCGTCGTCACCCTGGGCTGCGGTGAAATTATATACACGCGTAAAATTAGCATTAGATGTAGAATTATGTGAATCAAATAGCGGAAGTGGGGCAGCATCTGAAGTGACCGGTGCAAGTGAAGCGGCATCTGGAGCAACTGGCGAAAGCGGGGCAGCATCTGGAACAACTGGCAGAAGTGAAGCAGCATCGGGAGCAACTGGAGCAACTGGCGGAAGCGAAGCAATATTTGAAGTAAGTGGGGGTATCTGGATGATCTCCGCGGGGCGGTTGAGCTGAGAACCAGAAGGATTTCCTGAGGGATTCAACCCTGAGTTTCTTGCGGGGCGTGCGACGCCATTGGCCTGAATAATCTGTGTAGACTCAACACAGTAGTTGGTTGCGTACTCACCTTTTTTTTTCCTTTCCCTTGCTGAGTATGATTTCGATTTCGGGGACCACCTGTAGTGCCTGATACCACACTTGAGAGTCGCACTCTTGCAGCAAGTGTACTCCTCCTTTCACGTTGAGGCCGTTTGTTTCCTGGGGCAGATACGTCACCATTAGATAGTGACTCTGGTGCCCGATTTCGACTGGGTTCAGATGACATGAGCACGAAACGGAGGAAAAAACGCATGCTGCGGTAACGCAAAATTATGGAACAATCCATCAGACATTATAGACAATAGATATAACTAGAATAGATGACGAAAGAAGGGAGGAGTGTTGCAGCGTCGTGGTGAAATTCTTTGGTTGACGTTGAACGTTGAATGGTTCATTCGAACCCAACTCGAGCGGGTCCAAAGATTAGCACGTGACAACAATCTCCAATTCAATTGCTACAAGTCGCCACTATGAAAATTCACTAAGTAGTGTATAATAGATCTCTTTATCTGAAAAGTCGTTCAAATAAAAGTCAGTGGGTATATCAAGAGAGTTTTCAGCCGTGATTTGGGGATCCATCCGAGCACCGTATACTGGTACGATGTCCACTGCGCGGGCAATATCAATGATGGGCGTGATATCTCCCATACGCATTCTCTCGCCACTACCAACTGTTGGAGCCCGGAACTGTCGCCGTACCAGGTACATGCCTACATTTTGCTCCTTCGATCTAGTCCCGTCTTCTGCCCTCCTCCCCGCGAAGGAGAATTTTTGGACATAACAAAGCAGCGGATGGATTGACTCGGAAGGTTGTTCGCGAGAAATGGGCTGGAAAACCATCCTCACTTGAACGACTTGAGTTTCTATGCTGACATTAGAATTCGCGAATACTGCCGGTAAATTTTCGACTTACCCTGGAAAGACTCATCTCCTGCGTCTCCATGAGTATGGATCAAGACGGCATCGCATAACCCTTGAGGATGTTTTTTTGATAGTGGCAGGGCCTGGACAGTTTGCGCTGGTACGACTACGTGTCGGTCATGGGTGGAGCGTAGCTGTATCTTGAACCGAAACCAAACGCGAATATGATCGAACCCGACGTCGGGATGTCCTCTGGATATCCTGCGGCCACGACGTTGCTGATGCGAGAGTCCACGCGTAAAGTCGCCCAGTGCTGGCCAAAAGTCCTGCAAGGCGTACAAATTCGCGGCGTCACTGATGTCACGGACGCGTATTATTTTTATCTTATTTTTGCGTATTTATACGCATTTATTTGGTAAAGATATAAAGGGCTGAAGTACTGATACCAGTTAGTCACACGGAATGCCACCCATGTGCACGTGATCGCGGGACAAGAGTCCCTTATACGTTTAGTTAAGTTCTGATTGGATGGAAGGAGATGGAAGACCCTAGAAGGATCTAGAAACATACATACGTCATGATGTGTAATATACGCTTACTCGCTGTACTAGGTTTTACTCAGCAAGTGGAGCCGCTCGTAAGCGCGATGACATGTGCATCAGTCAGCACAATAGGATGCGCTATTATTAGACACGACGCGTCAGCTCCTGAGTCAGGGAGTCTTACTGTACACTTAGTAATAGTGTTTAGACTCAGTTCAAGCTCAGCTGTAGTAGTGTATATAAACCCTCATGTAGCGTCCTGAGTGGAACCAACTTGTCCTCTTGGTTCTCCACTCAGGTGCGTATCCAACTGTACCCTCCATACTCCATCAATCTAACTTGTCCTCTTGGTTCTCCACTCAGTGTGCCGCCGTGTGACCCCTGTGGTTGAAGCCCTGTATAAGGCCTTACACGTTCCACGCACTCCACGTCGACTGCATATCTAGCGCGTGACTTGTCTCCGCGTTAAGTTGGGTGTGTCACCGGTTCAGTTCACTCAAACCTTCGCCTTGCTTAACGTAGCGCGGCAGTCGCACCGCTACATTAGGACAAGTTCCTTTTCACACTCCTGAGCACCGTTACGCTCACCAGTCCCATTACCCCCTCTAGGTGGTTGACGACCACAAGTCCCTTGTGTTATCTACCTCATCCTTTGCCTGGGGAAGTCCGTAAGCAGAATCTGCGCTATTGTGGTACAATTCTAGTGTCCGTAAAGTCGGCATAGATTGTGCTTGCCTATAGGCTTCCATCTGAGTTCAGTGGAACGCTTGGGTACCCTCTGCAGAACTGGTCACCACGCCAGATAAGCTGCAGTTGGACGAGAAGCCAGCCAGGCCTAGCCTGCGACAGCTGTACGCGTACCAACCAGAAGAGTTTGAGAGCGCTTCGGCGTGAGAGGCAGCCAACAGGTCGAGAAGACTGAGGCAGACAGCCTTGTAGCTCTACACATACCCCTACCCCATTCCTGAGTGTTCCGTTATCGCCGCAGCCTCGCGCAGTGTGAAACAATCACTGTGTATTGGTCTTGCTTGATCGGACTCTCCATTCATCTTCGAGTTAGCGTTTCGCGCTCGTCGTATCACGTCGTCTTATAACCCACCTATCCCCACATTTTCAAACTGCCTCGTTTATTCGAGAACGTTCGCACCCGTCTACGCCGTCTCTTTAGGAGGAGACAAGCCCCTATCACACCACCTCAGACCCAAGCCTCTGCATCAGCATCGCTTCACGTACACCAGGATTCCCAGTCTGAACAGGACCGGACTCCCTCACCTATTTTTACATCCCGCTCCCGCACATTATCGGCCGAGTCGTTCCACTCAGCCCACTCCTCCTCCAACGAGACACTCGCCCAGTCCGGCGAAAGCTTCGTAGACGAAGACGGTGTCAATATCCGAGTTCAAACGTTCCAGTTAGAACTCCCCCCACGTAACCTCGCCGAACAATACGTTCAGGCAATCTATCACGAACCCGGATTTGTCAACGGACTCCTTGAACTTTACGGCTTCCAGTACCAAGTAGACGGTACTGACTTCACTGTCCCCCAGCTTGTAGCAGCCGCCGCAGCTTTAATTCCACGCCTCTCTCCCCCTCCCTCCGAACGTGGCTCCTCCCCGGAAAGGGAAGCAGACAGCTCGTCTAGCTCAAGCCCAGTATCCTCAAGGAGCTCGCTCGAAATTCCACCTCCCGCCGCCCACTAAAGCCGAAAGGGAATACATATCTCGGATCCAAGACTGGGACGAGATCTCCCCTGACGAACAACTAGGACTCCTACAAGAGTTCCAAAAGGCGCAGGACAAAGCAGAGAGAGAAGAAAGACAGAGAGAATTGGACAGAATGAGTCAACCCGCTGGAAGTTCGACAACCCCCGCTGCCCCCGCCCCACCACCTACGCTAGACGACTGTCTAGCACTCATAAACCAATTGGGCCTCGCTATGGGCCAGCTTGCACAGCAGGTCGCAGACCTGACAACGCAAGTAACCATAAGTTCGAGTCGCCCCTCGTCCGGAAAGCAGAAGGAAGTAGTGGCCCGTCCCAAAGCTTGGGATGGGAAAGGCAACTCTACGGATGCCCGTCACTTCCTTGCCGCCTTCCGCAACTGGGCAGGGTCAACCGGGGACGCGATGAATACGTGGGACGCCACCACCAGTACGTGGTATGCAGACGAACACCGCTGGATAGCGGCTGTTCTCAATTTGATGGAAGGGGATGCGAAAACCTGGGCCCTCCCATATCTGGAGCAGGCCAACTCGGGTGGAACTCCTTTCACTGGAACCTTTCAAGGTTTCGTGAACGAGTTTAACCGGAGGTTTAGCCCCCTGGACGTGCAAGAGATAGCACGTGAAGAATTGAAAAAGACAAAGCAAGGGAAGAAGCCAGTCTCGGAATACATGTCGGTATTCGAGCAGTACTCAGGACAGACAGGGTGGTCCAAAGAGGACCTACGCACCCGCTTCTACGATGGACTCAACGAGGACATCAAGGACGTCCTAGCCTGGTCAGAAAAGCCTTATAAAACCTATGAAGAGCTCAAGCAATCGGTGCAAACCATAGATCAGCGTATGCGCCAGCGAAGAGCTGAGAAGTCTGGGAAGCCGACTTCATCAAATCAAACCTCGTCCCCCGACCCTAACGCCATGCAAGTAGACGCCACGCGTCAGCAAGGCACCCAGAAGAAAGGGGATATCTTTAAAACAAAGGCTGAATACCAGAGCTGGATGAAGGGGAAGTGTTACGGGTGTGGATCACCCGACCATGTCAAAAAGGATGGAAACCACGAGCGAGACGTGTGCAACCACTGTCAAAAGGTTGGACACCGGTCCACCGTCTGTCAGCTCAAGAAGATGGGGAAACCAGGGAAGGCCAAAGTCGCGGCCACTACCACGGAATCCCCGACCCCACCATCCTCATCAAATACTGCGGTAGCTGCCGCTTCACCAAGCACCACTCCGGCAAAGACGTCACAGGCAGACGTAGCCAAATTGATGGAGATGGTAACCCGCCAGCAAGAGCAGTTGGAGGCTCTCAAGGCGGCTTTTTGATTAAGGGGTCGCGTATAGCTGCGGCCGGCCCCTTAACAGTAGATGAGACGGACTTATGTACCTGTACCATATGTTCTCGTGTTTCGGACTCATTTTCTGTAATTCGTACTCACACAGTTTCTGCCTGTAAGCTAGATAGTAGTGTCGGTTCCGTTTCCTGTCTTCCCGGTCCCTCCACATTTACATCTGCCTCGGAGATGAACAATACTAGTAGTGTTTCTGTTGCTCCACCCCTTCTCGAAGCAGCGCCGCACGTGATGATTTCTGATGCAGCACTGTCTTCAACTATTATTCCCGAAACTAAAGATAAAAAATCACACTTTCATATTTCTGTGTATTTAAAAGGACGTCATCGTACTGTAAAAGTAGCAGCAATGGTAGACTCCGGGGCAACTTCGTTGTTCCTGGACAAAAAGTACGCTGACCGCCACAAGATGTTACAGGTTCCTCTAGAGCACCCCATCACCCTATACAATATTGATGGAACGCTCAATGAAGCAGGCAGTATCACCCATAAAGTACGACTTACCCTCCAAGTCGGACCCACTGAAGACAGTCATGACTTCCTAGTCACTTCACTGGGCCCAGAGGACGTCATTTTGGGACTGCCATGGCTAAGACTGAGGAACCCCAACATAGATTGGCAGGAAGGCACCATGCGCCTCAACTCAACCGCTGAAATAGCGCAACCAGAGTTGGAGGTAGAGGTGACGCGCATCATGGCGAACCGTATGGAACGTCGCCGTCTCCTTGCGGAGAAAGTGCTCGACACGGCCCAAGACGAAGTGTTCTGCTTAGCAGGCTTCACATACTCGCAACAAATTGCTGAGAAAGCCACAGCTGCCAAGCCCAAGAAAACCTTCGAAGAAATGGTGCCAGAGCACTACAGAGACTTCGCAAAAGTATTCTCTGAGGAGGAATCCCAGAGGCTCCCAGAACACCAACCATGGGACCACGCCATAGACCTGGAACCAGATGCAGTCAAGCACTGGAAGGTCAAGTCGTACCCCATGTCGGTTAACGAGCAAGAGGAATTGGATAAGTTCCTGCAAGAGCACATTTCAAAAGGATACCTGGTCCCATCTAAGTCACCGATGGCCTCACCAGTATTCTTTATAAAAAAGAAAGACGGAAAGTTACGTCTAGTGCAGGACTACAGGCGGCTCAATAAGATTACCATCAAGAACCGCTATCCACTTCCACTAGCAGCCGACATTGTTAATCGGTTAAAGGGAGCCAAGTACTTCACCAAGTTCGACGTAAGATGGGGCTACCACAACATTCGTATCAAGCCTGGTGACGAATGGAAGGGTGCTATAGTCACAAACCGAGGTCTGTTCGAGCCAAAAGTAATGTACTTTGGCATGACCAACAGCCCGGCCACCTTTCAAGCCCTCATGAACGCCGTATTTGCCGATCTCATCGCCTCAGGGGAAGTCGCAGTCTACATGGATGATATCCTCATCTACAGCCAAGACTTAGAGCATCATCGCCAGATAGTCCGCGAAGTGCTCAAACGTCTCAGAGACTACGACCTCTATCTCAAACCTGAGAAATGCGAATTCGAAAGGCAAGAAATGGAGTACCTAGGGATGATCATCCGTCCCGGAGAAGTGCAGATGGACCCTGGCAAGGTCTCTGCAGTAAGGGAGTGGCCAACGCCTACAACGCTCAAAGAGGTCAGAGCGTTTGTTGGGTTCGCCAACTTCTATCGTCGGTTCATTAAGGATTTCGCGGCCATTGCCCGACCCTTACATGACCTCACGAAGAAGGATACTCCATGGCACTGGCATTCGGAGCAGCAGGCTGCATTCGACAAGCTTAAGGAGCGTTTCGTACAGGAACCTATTTTAAAGGTGTACGATCCAAACCTCCCCACGCGCGTCGAAACCGATGCCTCTGGATTTGCTACTGGCGGGATACTCACTCAGAAGTACCCAGACGGTCTTTGGCACCCAGTTGCGTATCGCTCTGAGTCTATGAGCAAAGAAGAACGCAACTATGAGATCTATGATAGAGAAATGCTCGGCTTAATCCGCGCCTTAGAGGACTGGAGACATTTCCTCGAAGGCATCTCCTTTGAAGTGATCACCGACCATAAGAACATGGAATGGTGGGCAAGCATGAAAGACTTAAATCGCCGGCAAGCTCGCTGGGCGCTGTATTTAAGTCGCTTCGCCTTCAAGATCACTTACAAAAAGGGAGATTCCATGCAAGCCGATGCATTAAGTAGATTCTCAAAAGACCATGTCAAGGACAGTGAGGACAATCGCCAGGTTCAGGTGTTACAACCTAAGCATTTCCTCAACGCCGCCCAAGCCCACTTCCGCCCAGAAGTGGATTCCCTAGGCAGTCGCATTAAACTCGCGTCTATAAGAGAAGCCGAAGTCATAGAGGGTCTTAAAAGTCTACAAAAGACCGCTCCAAAGGCTCTTACAGACGGAGTTGCGCTGTGGGAAGAAGAAGACGGTTTCGTTTATCATAAAGGAAAGCTCTATGTACCCAACGACCGTGCCCTACGTAGAGACGTGGTAAAGTCATGTCACGACTCAATTACTACGGGGCACCCGGGTAAAAACGGAACCATCGAGCTAGTCAGTCGCTACTATTGGTGGCCACGCATGGCAGGCTTTATTAGCTCATATGTAGAAGGATGCGATCGATGCCAACGCTATCGCAAAGATCTGCACCCCAAAGCTACTATCCAGCCGCAAGAAGTACCTGAGGGCCCATGGCAGCTAGTCGGCGTCGATCTAATCGGCCCACTGCCAATGTCACGTGGAAAGGACATGATCCTTAACATAGTGGATCATTACACGAAACAGATCCATCTATTTCCAGTGACCTCTCAGATTACGGCTGATGGGGTAGCATCCATCTACTTTGAGCAAGTCTTCCCCTTGCACGGGATTCCTCGAAAGATCATTAGTGATCGAGGACCCCAGTTTGCTGCAAGGAGCATGCGAGCATTATACAAGCGACTAGGGATAGACGCAGGTCTTACCACTGCCTATCACCCTCAAGCTAATGGACAGGTAGAGCGCAAAAACCAAGAAGTAGAAGTCTACTTGCGCCTGTTCATTAGTAAGAGGCAGGATGATTGGGCCGACCTGCTCCCTACAGCAGAATTTGTCGTCAATAGTAGGCTCAACTCTGCAACGGGTCATACACCCTTTGAGCTACTATACGGCTACACGCCGGACTTCACGATTCCTGCTGGTAGGCCTACCGGTATCCCAACGCTCGATAAGCGTCTACAAAACTTAGTTTCCACAAGAAAGGATGCAGAGGCCGCTCTACGCCTAAGTAAACGGCGAATGCAGACAGACGTTGAACAAAGACATAAGCCATACGTCTTCAACGTTGGGGATAAAGTCTGGTTGCAAGCTAAGCAAATAAAGATTCACCAGCAGTCGTCCAAATTAGGACCTAAGCAACTAGGCCCATTTGAAGTCACTAAAGTCTTAAGTGATGTCGACTACAAGCTTGCACTCCCCCCTGCATTACGGATCCATGATGTATTTCATGTAGACCGCCTCTCCCCTTACAAGGGAAACGAAGTTAATGGGCTTTTGCCACCTCCACCAGACCCCGTCACAGTCGAAGGCGAGGAAGAGTACGAAGTCGACCACATAAGAGATAGCAAACTCTTCGGTCGTACTCTTAAGTACCTCGTTCGCTGGAAGGGCTACGGTGAAGGCGAGGACACTTGGGAGCCAGCCAAAAATCTAACTCACGCCCCGGAAAAAGTACAGGAGTTCCACTCCCTCAATCCAGGTGCACCCAGAAAAATAGCTGCTCTCATATACGCGTCCTTGCCTTGGCAAGCATCTCATCAGTACACAGAGGCCAACGCGGACGTCGACCCTTAAGAAGGGGGGTGATGTCACGGACGCGTATTATTTTTATCTTATTTTTGCGTATTTATACGCATTTATTTGGTAAAGATATAAAGGGCTGAAGTACTGATACCAGTTAGTCACACGGAATGCCACCCATGTGCACGTGATCGCGGGACAAGAGTCCCTTATACGTTTAGTTAAGTTCTGATTGGATGGAAGGAGATGGAAGACCCTAGAAGGATCTAGAAACATACATACGTCATGATGTGTAATATACGCTTACTCGCTGTACTAGGTTTTACTCAGCAAGTGGAGCCGCTCGTAAGCGCGATGACATGTGCATCAGTCAGCACAATAGGATGCGCTATTATTAGACACGACGCGTCAGCTCCTGAGTCAGGGAGTCTTACTGTACACTTAGTAATAGTGTTTAGACTCAGTTCAAGCTCAGCTGTAGTAGTGTATATAAACCCTCATGTAGCGTCCTGAGTGGAACCAACTTGTCCTCTTGGTTCTCCACTCAGGTGCGTATCCAACTGTACCCTCCATACTCCATCAATCTAACTTGTCCTCTTGGTTCTCCACTCAGTGTGCCGCCGTGTGACCCCTGTGGTTGAAGCCCTGTATAAGGCCTTACACGTTCCACGCACTCCACGTCGACTGCATATCTAGCGCGTGACTTGTCTCCGCGTTAAGTTGGGTGTGTCACCGGTTCAGTTCACTCAAACCTTCGCCTTGCTTAACGTAGCGCGGCAGTCGCACCGCTACAACTGATGGAAATTGAGGCGACGTCAGGTGTTTTGTTGAGATGAAAGGCGGTAAGAGAATCTGATGATACAAATCCGTTCAAGAAGTAGTTTGCTGTAGGGCGCCGGGATGTGATGATCATCTCATGTGCGGTCGCGGTCAGTGAATGCGCAGTGTCCGGGTCTTGCTCTACGGCAAGAACTGCTTCCGCAGCTGCCGGATTTTCGTGTTTGAGGTTGCCGTTCGCAAGAAAACTGCAAATCAAGTCGAATAAGTGCACACGCTCCAACCGGTCTAGGATCCTCGTGCATTGTTCTTCAAAGTTGCGGTGATTGGTTGCGCGAAAGGGGTGCTTCACTTCAGTAATATGCAGGCGTTCCGTGACATCGGCGGTCCACTGGATCGGAACCCCCATCATCTTCGTTGAGCACGCAAAGTGATGCAAAATCTCGAGTTTGGGGATGTTGAAATGATCAATCGGCCCTTTAGAGCCCATACGCGCGCCAGCTGCAATTATAGCTTCCTTTTCGTCATGGAATTTCCGGAGAGCGTCAACGAATTTGACGATAGCAGATTCGGTAAGTAACGGCGACTGGACTTGGTAAATAAAGTCGACGAGAGCACGGATAGCACACAAGAAACGAGGGGGAACGGTGCCAGCGATCACAGCCACGATAGAGCGTTGAATATCACGATGCTCGCGACCAGTCATCTGTTTGACATGCGTGACACCGTTACCGAAATGGCGAAAGCCGACACGTGGATGGAGACTTTTGAAGCGGCTGTCAAATTCGAGCGCGCCGATGGCATTGATGCACCATTGAAGGGGGTGGTCATAAAAGAACTTATGACAAGTGTGAAGTATCTCCGGCACTAGGAAGTGATAGGGATCGGCCATATACCAATCACGCCAGAACGGGAGGTGTACGCCACTAAGACTAAGTTCCTTCGCTTTGTCCTGAAATACATCAAGCATCCAAGGATCGACGCGAGAAGTAAGGTCTTGTATGAGCTTGATGGTTTCCTGGCCATGACGTGGGGGGTGAGGGAACGCATCGCCGAATTGATTGGTAACGGCACAAGAGAGGGGCGAAGTACTCTTTGCCATAGCAGAGATAAGATGCTGTTCCGGTAGGTCAGCTATCCAAGCGGCTAAGAGAGGGAACGACAAGCGACTACGGCCACAAGGATCGGCCATGTGGTAGCCAGTGACAGCAGCGTCTTTACACCGGACAAATGCCTTGTCCATGCACGCATGCCACAAGCGTGCCGACAAGATTGACTGAAAGCTGGAATGAACGTCAAATTTGACGATGGGAAGAAACGAAAAACACATCCAGGCGTGACTAGACGCCTTCATGCGGACTTCGGAGACGATGTTAGCGAGGGTGAGGTATGCCGGATACATCTCTAGACCACCAGTCATCGCCGTGACGCAGGTCTTGTCAGATGCGCCGACCACAGCTAGTTGCGTTGCACCAGTCGGAAGCCTGTCCTTTTTGGAATGAGCCAGACTCAAGTGATCGATAAAAGAAAAAAAAACACGGTACCTGAGATTGCCAGGCGAAGTCTCCCGTCATATACTCCGAATAGACACGTTCCGCCTTAGATATATCCGTCCAGACCCTTTGAGGGTCATACTGCATGTATGGTGCGAAGATTGGATTGCCAAAAATATACTCGATCACATCTAGTGCGTCGCGCCAGTAAAATGTAATTTTTTCTGACTCGTATCCTTCAATTATCATCTCCTCACAGTACCAACGCGGAGGGTCGGGTAGCGACTCGATCAACGACCGAAGCGCATGAGCAGAGGTGAACGTTGGCTTTTGAAGTTTGACCTACAACTGGACTTTAACTCAGATTCAAAAGTAGTGATTAGAAATCGTTACCCATTCCAGCTTGAGGAATTCGTCAATCTCTGACTGGGAAAGGGATGATCTCGCGAGAAAGCGGGCAAGCCCCCACTCTTCGCGGCTTTGAAAGGGATAATACGGGTTGGTCGCCCGTCGGTGTGCAAAACTATCTCCTGCAGTCCTCTCAAGCGTATTTGGTTTTTGACCATAGATAAACGACGAGCGGGGGTGATACTCTGTGAAAGGAGTGTCTATATGTGGGGGTGTCAAAACAGGTGGTGGTGGTGGTGGTGGTGGGACACGATTCCGAGATGATGCAAGGAGGGCACGTTGCACAGTACGCCGTTGTAAATCTTCGGTATATGCCGAAAGTGCATCATAGTCATCCAGGAAATTGTGGCAAGAAGAGTATTTGTGATTCAAATGTACCAGGACGCCTCGAGAGTCAGCGAAGCGTCGCCGACATTTTGGGCAGAGAGCGTCCATGTCTATGTCCATTCGAGTTGGTCAGAGCTCAGAGGTAGGTGGTCAGATGACAGATGACAGTCGATGACAGATGACAGTCGGAGGCCAAATGTGTGAGAAAATGCGCACAAGCAAACAAGTCGTGTCACAGGCCAACAAGTCACATAGTTACCATCCACCTTCGTCGTACGCAAAACCCCATCACAATGTCCTCAGACTCAGAGCATGTTTTTCCCTCCTCACGGGCGCCCTCACCACTGACCTCGCCCTACACATCCCCTCTGAAGCGACCTTTGCAGGAGTCTTCGGCGGAAACACCTCGTCGTCGTCGCCGTCCTCCTCCCACTCCCTCGTTTGCCAATGAGTTTGCTTCTTTGTCCCGCCTTGAGTATGGTGGAAATGATACAACTTCTGTAAGTCTTCAGTTCTAACTCATACCCACATTTTAATGTACTCCAGGAGGTTGGCCAGGACCAGGACCTACGTCGTTCCTTCCACCTTAACCAATTGAAGCGCAGTACTCTGCACCTTGAGAAATGCTGGGTCAAACAGAAGATTGAAGAGCATGAGATCACCCTTCAAGCACTTAAGGAGCGGATGTCCAATATAGAGGAGAACATAACAAGTACTACTTTCAAGGTGGATAGGTTACACTGTTGTATGGACCGCCTCGGCGTCTCCATCCCTGATATGCCGGATCTCATAGCTGCCTCCATTTTTCTTTCCGAGGTTAGTCTCACCCTCTTTTTTTCACGGTCCCCGTCACTTAAAATGCATGAACAGAGTGACAGAATCGACGGAAACTCACGTGGTGCGATCTTTGTTGAGGACAACGAGGTTGTGTCTGAGTGATTGCTACTCATGCCTATTACTCTGTGCCATTGTGTAAGCAAATTCCAAGTTATCGTCCTTATTATTTTGGTTGACTTTTTACTAGTCCTGAAATATTCATGATAATTGTTATAGAATAGGTAATCGATATGTACGTACAACGCCTGACGCACCAGGGACACGGTAAAAATACCAAAGACGTTAAGTGCCTATACCACCACGCGTGATAGACTGTTCACAGTAAGTGTAGTAAGTGCAGAATTGGAATTGTTTGGAGGTTTCCCTCGCCTGAGTGCGCGAGACGACGCTGCTGTGACTACGAACGGACGGACAGCCTGGTATTGTTCGCTCGCGTTATCGCCTTGGATCCACTTGATCACTCGCCTTGGATCCACTTGATCGCTCGCGTTATCACCTTGATCACTCACTTGATTACTTCGCACAATCGCCCGAGTGCGCAAGATGATATCGCACATCTGCCGCAAAAGTACAGCTTTCGCTCGGACGCGCGTTCACACGGCACACAACGAGTTTGCGCAGAAAACAAGCAGGAAGTAGCTTCACTTTTATATACATCCAAACGCATACTGATCCACTCCCTCCAGTTAGACTTCCTCAATTTCCCCGCCTTGGACAGCCGCCACGCCGCGAGGGAGTGCGAGTCGAACTGGTTGCAACACCAGATCGACTATCTCTTCCGCCCTAGAGACTATCTTCACGCGCAGAGTTATGGCGAACTCTGCGCGCAGACCCCTGCGTCGCATCTATCGGACGGTCAGCGCGGCGTTCGATCGGCGAGTCGACGACTTACCCAAGCCCCTACTGGCCCAATGGCCACAGTGACCACCCAGCCCCAAGCGAGTCGAACGATCGAGCGAAGAAGTTCAAAAAGCATCTAAAAATGGTGAGCCAGCGTTTTATAACATGTATTGATGGACTTACAGTGATGATATGTAGTGTGCGCGCAAACAAAACGGGTGAGGCGACGAAGACGATGAGGAACGGGTGTTGGAAACGTGTTGACGCGCAGCGCGGGAACGAGCGCCGACGTGGTGTTGACGCGCGGCGCGAGAACGAGCGCCGGCGTCGGGAATTACCTTTCCACGCCCCCAGAACGCGACATCTCTGCGCACGATGTACTGTAGTTTGTAGTATTAAACAGATAATTGTATTTATATTCAATCTTTTGAATTTCTCGGAAAAAAAAACCTCATTACCGACGCACGAAAATCCAGAAATCAATTTTTTTTTTGTTTAATCCCTGTATAGTGGTCCGGCAATACGGCGTTGAGAGGGACGTGGTCCGAATCTCGATTTAGCACCGAAATTAAAGTTTTGATCGTTCGGAAGTGTTCAGAGTGTTCAGAAAGTGTTCAGAGTGTTCAGCTCGCTTAGGCCCTGCCCATGTTTTACAGATGTACTTTCAATTTGCCCACACGGCCTGAGTGCCTGATAGCCCTTCGTCGTACATGTGGATGAATCAAGCTGAGCAATTGGCATATCTATCAAATAACTTATCAGACATGGCCGATGATACACTAAACTGTCCCTAAGCGTTAGGAAACAGTCAGAGTTGCACAGGGTCTAGGGGGCGTGAAGCGTTGCGAGGTGTCGCGCAGGCCTCCGCAGAGCGCAAGCTGTCGAATGTAGGTCCATGGTGGACGCGGACGCGTCTGTATCAAAGGACTAAGGCCGCGCGTAAGTGCGGCAACGTCGGGAGAGGGAATGGGGTCGGTTGGTGGAAGGTGATCGGAAATGGTTGCGCACGTGTCGGCGTGGCGCGAAACTTCGTAGAGACGGCCGCCGGGGTCAGGAACGCGTAGGGTTTGCGTTACTAAGGCCGCGCGCGGATGCGGCACACTGGAACGCAAGGGGAGAGTTACTCTGCACTCGAAAGTCCGAGATCTGAGAAGGGAGAAGTCTACTATTAGAATCTGGGTTGTAAAGTTGTAGTTACATAGGCTATATACTAGGAATGTAAACTAAGGAATGGGGTGCATTAGATAAACAGGAGAGTCCTAAAACGTGAAGGGGAGAGTCCAGGAAGAGAGGAAAGCCGAGCGTTCAGAGAGCACGGGAAAGCGGCGAAGTGCAGGAACACGGCACTTAGTGTAACGCCACCACAGGGGTGTTAAGTACGACGTGTACCACGTTAAGTCAACGGGATCGGAAGAGCGTGAGTTAGTTATAACTCAGTTCGGTGATGCACAAGTGTCGTTTGGTTTCCCTGGAACCGAAGACAATAGAGGAAAGACAGGGCTCAAGCGCAACGGCGAGCGAAAGGGTAGACTCAAGCGCAAAGGCGAGTCGAGGGTCGTTCGTGAGGCAAAGACACTGTGGTATTACACAAGAAGTCAAGTCTACCGTACAAGCTAGGTAGGGCGTGACTTATATACTACTACAGGGTGTTTGTACAGGACAAACACATGTCGCGAGTCTGATGTGATCGTACAAAAAGGAGAACAAGGGGAATAGCTTTATACAGTACAAGGGAATCCCGCGGGGCAATGCGTGCCTCAGAAATGGTCAGCGGACGAAACAGAGCGTAAAACTGGCCATCCTATCGCCGAGGCGCAAGGTGCGGGATGGAAGCTGAGAAGCGCGAATCACGGGAACGTATCGTAAAAGTACAGTAGTTCGAAGACGCTTAGTGAGAGATAAGGCAATTCGTGACATTACCCCCCCATCAGAACTGAAGTCGCCACGACTTCAGCTAGTCGCTGGTATACGTGTAGTCCTCTTCTGCGGGGATGTTCGCAGGGGTAGGAGAAGGGGTACGGGGGCAGGTGTGTCGACGCAGGAACATGAAACGCCCCTCTCTCCACAGCCCCAACACATCTTGTACATGGGGCACTTGATCTCCTCATGCGTGGCATCGTACCGCAAACACTTCCCGCACCACCTTGGGCGAGAATCTGGGTCTACGTGCGCGGGAGTCATGGGGGAGAGGCGACGGATGAGGCAGGCGTCGAGCCGATGGGCTCGGCTTCCACACCACTGACACGGCTCCCTGGCCCGTCGCTCCAGGCATTGAGCCACTAGATGCTCCGTCGACTTGCACTGGAAACACTTGCGCTTACGCCCGCCGCTCTCCCCATGGAGGCGGGGCATTTCGCTAGGTCCAGCGTCGCGGGGGGCGAGGGGAATATACTCTGGTGAACCTCGGGGACGCACCGGCCTCGTGTGAAGCTCGGCGTATTTGTCGGCAATGAGAGGGATGGCCCAAGCGTACTGAAGACGCTTCCGAACCGAGGAGAAGTCCATATCGAGATGGAACTGATCCCGCGTCAGTTCCGTCTCGAGGCGTCAGATGTCCGACTGACGGGTGCGGATGGCGTCTCGACGCGTAAGGCACTCGCGGAGATGGGATACCTTGGCATGAAGACGAGGTTGACGAAGCTCCACCAGTACCTCGTTGAGGACGATAGCGCGGGGATCGTGGGGGTGAAACATATTGATCTGATTGTTGGTGACGTGCTGCGCTAGCTGGCCCGTGTATACTTCATTCAGGAACACCTGCGACGCGTAGCAGGGGTGACCCTTGCCCATGGTACCAACGACCTCCTGATAGTTGTGGCGATAATAAATATATCGCGCAGTTTGTTTAACGGTTCCCGTCTCTCCGACTAAGAGGGGGAAGAACGTGGGGAGAGATGGGTCGTTGTGGAAGAAGGGGATGCTGGGGTCCTCATTCTCCTTGTCCTCCTCATCATCTAGGAGGGCAAGGGCAGGGTCGGGTTCGACGACGCGGGTCTGAGGGATGGGCGTGAACGTGTGATCCATCCCAGCGGGGAATGGTGGGCCAGGGATGTGAGCGGCGAGGACCGCGGGAGGCGTTAATGGTGGTGGAGGGGAGAGAGGGATAATGGGCTCAGGTGGATACGCGGGTGTGGCGGGAACGTGGACGGTGACTGGCGTGTCGACGGAGTAGGCTACGACAAGGGGTGGTGATGGTGGTGCGGGGGATCTAGAAGGACTGACGGGCGGTTTGGCTTCTTCAGTCAACTTAGCGAGAGCGACGGTGGCAAGAGCCAGGACAGGGAGTGGGGGAGAGTCAGGGATTACAGAGTACGGCGTGCGACCCTCAGGTTCGGAGGGGACACCCAAGTCCTGTGAAGGTATGGTCAGGTTTTCGAGAATGATCTCGGCGGGGCGGCGGGTTTGGACAGTGGAAACAATGGGAGTGGTTGTCATGGTTAAGCAGAGGATTGCGGGGGTGAAGTGATGGTGCGGTCGAGGGGGTGTATTTTATATCTTTCGTCCAGCCCCTTCGGCGGTAGGGTTTAGGCGATAGAAGTCGGCGATGAGATCAGGGGCGTGTCGAACGTTCTCAAGGGGTTCCCACGTGCTGTCGCTTATCGGGAAGCCCTTCCACTGGACAAGGAATTGAAGTTTGCGCCCTCGTCCGTGTGATCGGGATTGCAGGATGCGCTCCACTTCGAACTCTTCTTCTCCATCAATCAGGTCCGGGGGTGGGCGCGTGAAGTTTACGCCATGCAGCTCCGTCTCCTTATATGGCGTGAGGAGATTCGCGTGGAAGACCGGGTGTATCTTCCACGTGTTTGGAAGCTCAAGTTCGTATGAAACATCCGAAAGGACCCACTTCACTCGGAACGGGCCGTGACGTTTTGGGGCGAGCTTTGCGGTGGGGTAGAAGGTCCGGAGGTTCGTGCCCTCTAACCAGACCATTGCGCCTTCTTGGTAAGGAATGAAGCGCGTCTTGCCCCTTTTTGCCATCAGTTCTTGCGCGTGCTTGATGCAGTCCTGCGCGTGTTGTCGTCTGATGACCATGTCTTCTAAGCGTTGTTCTACGGATGGGGATGCCGTTGGTTTTGGTGTCCACATGGTACGTGGTTCCCATCCCATGATGAGCGAGAAGGGTGATTCTTTTGTAGTTGCATTTGGCCAGGCGTTATGCGCGAATTGGGCGACTGGTAAAGCTTCCGCCCAATTGTCTTGCTGCACGTTGCTCCAGTGTCGAAGGTATTGCTCCAACCACTGGTTTGTTCGTTCTGACTGTCCATTGGTTTGAGGGTGGTAAGCAGAAGATATATTCTGGCGGATGCCCAGAACTTTACAGAGATTAGTCATGAAGGCGGAGGTGAAGCGGGGGTCTCGGTCCGTGATGATCTTCCGGGGGATGCCATAGTGAGGGTATACGTGATGGAGGTAGAGGCGTGCCACTCCTTCTGCTGTGATCGACTCGTTACATGGGATGAAGATTGAGGCCTTCGAGCAATCGTGGTCCGTGATGGTGAGTATGGAGTCGTATCCGTCTGATGGAGGGAGTTTGGTGATAAAGTCCATGGCGACGACCTCAAATGGTTCTGCGTTCGGGTCTGTGGTGATAGGGAACAGGTGTGGTTTCTGACGGTGAGGGTTGATTTTGTTAGCCTGGCATACCGCACATCCTTTGACATAGTCCTCTACGTCTTTGCGCATGTTGGGCCACCAGTAGTCGCGTCGTAATAATTCGTAAGTGTTTGCGATTCCTGGGTGTCCCATGGCAGGCGTGTCGTGGAAAAAGGTAATTACCCCCCATTTAAGATCATTGTCGCCCACGACAACTAAGGCGTCGTTCTTCCACCACAGCCCCCCCACCTTTTTCAGGTTGTGGGGTTCGACCCATCGCAATACGTCCTTTTCGTCAAGGTTTTGCGATATCTGGGTCCAGATGTCCATATCGTGCATAGACATCTCCGTCGCTCGAAGGAAGCGTTCCGCGGGGAGGACGATAATGTCGTTGTTGTCCTCCTCGTGTGCTGCATAGTCTGCTCTTCGCGACAGGGCGTCCGCGCGACTATTCCTGACTCCGGAGACGTGCTTCAGGAGGAAGTCGTACTCTGAGAGCTCCAGGAATTCGCGCGCGACTCGTCTACTGATTTTTCTTGGTTCTTTCCAATACTGGAGATTGGTGTGGTCGGTGTGGATGATAATTTTATGGGGGGAGCCGACGAGGTAGGTGCGCCACGCTCGGAGGGCCTTAACCACTGCCAACAATTCCCTGTCGTAGATGTCATAATTGCGTTCCGCTTGACTGAAGGACTCAGAATGGAACGCGACGGGATGCAGCTTTTGATCCGGGCCGAGCTGATTAAGCACGGCTCCAATGGCGACGTTAGACGCGTCGACCTCCAGTTCAAATGGCTTCGTGAGATCGGGGAATAATAGTGTGGGTTCGCGCTGTATGCTGCGCTTGACATTGTCGAATGCGTCTTGTTCTCGTTGTCCCCAGTGCCACGGGGTGTCTTTTCGGGTTAAGTCGTGTAGGGGTCGTGCAAGCGCGGAGAAGCCTCGGATGAACCGTCTGTAAAAGTTACAGAACCCAAGGAATGCCCGTACTTCGCGAAGACTTCTCGGGGCCGGCCAGTCTCGGATACCCCGTACTTTAACGGGGTCCATCCGTAAATTTCCATGGCCTATGATTAATCCGAGGTATTCGACTTCCAGTACCTCGAATTCGCACTTTTCTGGTTTGATGTAGAGGTCGTGTTCTTCGCATAGGCGGAGAACCTCATGTACTATGGCGCGATGATGGGGGTAGTCGAGAGGTGTAGCGATGAGGATGTCATCCATGTAGACGATGACTTCGTTTGTGAGAGTGAGAGGTCGGAACGTATCGTCCATCATCGCTTGGAAAGTGGAGGGGGAGTTGGTGAGTCCGAAATACATGACGAGGGGTTCGTACAACCCCTGATTGGTTTTGAAAGCGGCTTTCCACTCGTCTCCTAACTTAATTCGCACGTTATTATATCCCCACTTGACGTCGAGCTTCGTGTATAGGCGTGCGTCGCGTATCCGATCAACGAGTTCTGGGATTAGAGGGAGTGGGTAGTGGTTGCGAATTGTGAGTTCATTCAGTCGTCGATAATCTTGGACAGGACGAAGTTTGCCGTCCTTCTTCTTGATGAAGAAAAAGGGGGATGCGTAAGGCGACTTAGACGAACGGATATATCCCTTTGCAAGTTGTTCATTCAGGAACGTGGTCAGGGCCTCTTGTTCGTTTTGTGCGAGTGGGTAGACCTTACAGTCTAGTGAGGCGGGGGCGTTTGGGAGAAGGTCTATGGCATGGTCCCAGGGGCGAGAAGGGGGAAATCGGTGTGACGCTTCCTCGTCGAAGATTTTTCGATGGCGTCGGTACTCCTCTGGGATCATCTCCTCGAACGTTCGTTCCTTCTTTTTCGCTGCCTCTTGCTGCACCAGCTCCGAAGCAGTGGAAGTCTTCCGCAAAAATGCGATCTGGGGCTCCCGCTCGTCATCCATGAGCTGCTCCCATGCTTCCTCGTCGAGTTCATACGTCTCCAACGCCCGAATGGAGGCTTCCATGGGCGTGGCTTCGTCTGACAGGTGAAGACTCGAGACTACGACCGGCTGGAACTCTTCGTTCAGCGTCGCGTCTCCCCACTTGATTACGGGCTCGAAGGCCGTGAACCAAGGGTATCCTAGGATTACTTCGTCCCTTCCTAGGTTTGTAACCAAGAAGCGAAGTGTCCTTTCTTCCTTTCCTGTTCGTACGGTAAGATCCGTATATTGCGTGATTGCACCGTCCTGATTATGGGTGCCGTCTACATTCCAAATGCGGATAGGGTGGGTTACTTCCCGCGTCCCGATCTGGAGTCGTTTCAAGAGTGAGGAGCATATGAAATTGTCAGTGGCTCCTGAGTCGATGAGGACTTGTCGTTCGGCCGTTGCGTGTGCAGATTTGAATAATACTGGAATTCGCATGGATCGGTATCTGCTAGTGTACACGTTTAGGTTTAATGCTCTAGCCCAGGCCGCCGGGTTCAAGCGTCGAGAAAATCCTCTCGTCCGAATAGCTTTTCCACCATAAGGTCCCGCACCTCCTGAGTTTGTGCCTTCATCGCTGCGATCTGTAGATCCGCCTGCTCTTCATTCGATAATGCGCAACTAGATTGTATGGCGAAAGAAGAGATGGCGGGAGCTGATAAACTTGAACCCGAGGGAGTCGGGGCTGGTGATCGCGGGGACATGGGGGGTGGCGCCATGGCAGACGTAGTGGCAGCCACTCGCATGCCCTTTTGAGGACAGTTACGCGAGATATGTCCTTGCGCTTGGCATCTAAAACATCTTCCCTCCTTCTGAAGGCGGGCTTTGTCGGTATCGGTGAGGGCCACGGAGGCTCTAGCGCGTCCAACATCCATGGCGTTGGGGTCGCGTGTTCCTTTGAGGGCTTGGACCCACTGCTCTCGGCTTTGACCGCCCTTCTTTCGCTGGGGTTTTCCTTTGCCGAGGCGGTCCTTAAGAATGAGATATTCAGCCTGCTGTAATTGGGCGGCCGCCTTCCACTGCTCCCAGTTGACGGGATGCTGGAAGCGGACAGCGTTGACTACTAACTGGTTTGGTAGCCCGTCTTGGAATAACTCTAACATCGTGGCTTCGTCAGGGTTGTACCCTGCCTTCGTGACGAGATTCTGGAACGTTGCGACGTAGGTGTCGATATCCCCTCCCTTCATTGTGAGGGTTTGGAGTGCTTTGCGTGCGTTGGTTTGTTCGGATGTGTCGGTGTAGGCCTGTACGAACCGGTCTCTGACAGTAGTCCACAAGACTTCGTTTTGTCGGAGGACTCCTGCCGCAATCTGGTCCTCCAGCCATTGTGCCTGTTCGTCAACCCAGTCGTTTACTAATGGGCCTCGGATGTACGACAGGAAGGTCATGGCTCGTGAGGCCGGGATTGATAGCTGATCGACGGTGGGGTTCATCTCCTTGTAGAGTCGAAACGCTCGCAAGAACGCCTGCTTTCGTCTCTGACCCCAGTAAACTCGGGAGGGGGGTTTCCTCCCAGTCGTCCGTTTCCTCCGGGGGCTGGCGCTACTGGCGCTGCTCCTCCTGGCGCGGCGCCACCGCCACCGCCACCGCCACCGCCACCGCCACCGCCACCGCCCCCGCCACCGCCACTGCCACTGCCACCGCCACCGCTACCAGATGGTACGGGTATGCTACCACTAGGCGGGTTGGGTGCTCCTCCCCCTCCAGCGCCACCGCTGGTGAGAGTCGTACTGGCCGAGGCTTGCTGGGTTTGGGACATTGCGTGAGTCTGGAAATGTGTCGTTGGGTTGGGTAGGTTCGTTGTGGGTACAGAGACACTGGGTGACGGGGAGTCGTCGTCAACGGCAATGCCAGAAGTAGTATGAGTTGTGAGGGGTCCAACTCCGAGTGCCTGGGGTACTATGCTGATGGTGTACCACTGGCCTTTCTTTGCGGAGTAATCAATGTATGCCCACTGTCGTAGTTCTTCGAGATAGTGGACCTGTCGGTACTTCTGGGTGTTAGGGTGGAAGAGGAAGTATCCCTCCACTCCTTCGTGTTCCTTCCAAACGACGGCTCCTTTGACTTTATCGGAAAGCTCGTCGTCACTGTATCTGTCGATGTATTCTGCTTGAAACTGGGATCTGGAGCGACTGTGAAGATTCGCCACTGTGAGAGACTTGACTTAATGTAACGCCACCACAGGGGCGTTAAGTACGACGTGTACCACGTTAAGTCAACGGGATCGGAAAGAGCGCGAGTTAGTTATAACTCAGTTCGGTGATGCACAAGTGTCGTTCGGTTTCCCTGGAACCGAAGACAATAGAGGAAAGACAGGGCTCAAGCGCAACGGCGAGCGAAAGGGTAGACTCAAGCGCAAAGGCGAGTCGAGGGTCGTTCGTGAGGCAAAGACACTGTGGTATTACACAAGAAGTCAAGTCTACCGTACAAGCTAGGTAGGGCGTGACTTATATACTACTACAGGGTGTTTGTACAGGACAAACACATGTCGCGAGTCTGATGTGATTGTACAAAAAGGAGAACAAGGGGAATAGCTTTATACAGTACAAGGGAATCCCGCGGGGCAATGCGTGCCTCAGAAATGGTCAGCGGACGAAACAGAGCGTAAAACTGGCCATCCTATCGCCGAGGCGCAAGGTGCGGGATGGAAGCCGAGAAGCGCGAATCACGGGAACGTATCGTAAAAGTACAGTAGTTCGAAGATGCTTAGTGAGAGATAAGGCAATTCGTGACACTTAGAAAGCGTCCAGAAAGCGCAACCAAGCGCAAGCAAGTGTGGGAGCATAGAAATAGAATACTGTTAGAAACTGCAAAAATCGTGAATTCACTGGCCAGGGAGAGCACTGGCGTATCACCGAGGAGAAAGGGAAAAAAAACAAACCATCAAATTTGGAGCAGGGCATTCAAGAGGGCATTTCTTGGGGCTTTGCGTCTCTATAGACGGGATTTCTGTTCACTGGTGTTGTAGGATTACATCACTTATTTAGGTCACGTGACTTGACAAATCCATCGGACTGAAATTTTAACATTGCTTCATTTGAATCGGAAACACTGGAAAATGCTATTTACAAAAAAAGTTTCTAGACCCTACTGTACCCCCAATATTGAAAAAATTAAAAAATCCTTTTACCAGATTAGAGCTAGCAGGGTCCCCTAAACTCCCATTAGAACAGAATTGATGGATTCGGTGTTGCGTAGGAGGAGTAGGCTCTGCGGTGGAGGGGGTCAGATCGCTTACATAAGGGGTGTGGGTTCCTGATTTCCTCTGCCTTACCCTCACGAAACCGGCTGGCCGGGTGTCTGGTCCGTCTTCCGCCAGGTACAGCAACTGCGTCTTCGTCCCATCAGCCGTGATTGCTCACTTAGCATGTTGGCGCCTTGGAAGGTACCGCGAATGTGGTTGCATGCTGGCAACAGTTCATGATCAAGGGTAAAGCACGCTTAATGTAGAGTTAAAGTGCGATAGAGCGCAGCTCGAGCGCTTGAGTCTCGGGTCGGGAGCTTCTCCGGAAACCTGGATAGGTAGAAATCGCAAGAGAAATCGTTCCTTTATATTCTTGAGACGAGTATAAACTTCGTTCTCGAAAGGCCTTATACGCAACCTAATCACCATCAGCAGTACGAGTGGCCTTAGAGTACGTGCGTAGGCCACAAAACTTTATACGGACCTTGATACGGACCGTTTGTCGCAGACCGGGTGACTTATCATGTGACCGTCCTGCGGCCAACCGAGGACCGGGGCGAGTGACTATTGGCTCGGCTTGCAAGAGGGTAAAAGTGGCAGACAAATGTATAGGTGTTATGAAACGGGTTGTACCGCTGCTACCGAGACTTCAATCGCAAGCTCACAGCAGATCTAGAAGGGCCAACTCTGTCACGGCGACGATGCACGCGACGAGGGCAACGATTCGTCCGGCAGTCATGAATGACCGCCAAAACGATTGCCCGTGCTCCTGCCTGACAGTAAGTATCACCAAGAGAGGCACAGTGTCGTCGTTGCGGCTGTCCGCAAAGTCGTGTTGCGAATGGCGACCGCGGAGGAATGCGCAGACGCACACAAAATCAGCATACAATAATATAATCCAACTTGAGAAGCAAAGGTCCAAGTAACGACGGGGTGATATGCAGCGGGGGTGGACGGGAGAGACGCGTACTGTGGTAGAAACGGCGGTCGAAGAGTCTGGGTACGGTCAGGGAATAGCTAGATTTCCTAGGGCTGTCCGTGTAGACGCACCGTTGAGGGTGCGCTGACGGGCGCGCAATTCAACGAGCTGGTCGGCGCCGTCTGTGGAGATAAAGGAGTGGGCCCGGTGACATCTTCGAAAGAAGGTTGGTCATAGAGCACGAGGCCTAAAGGTGATGTTGTAACTTACCGATACTGTACTGTACCTGCGCTGCCTGGTCATCATAAGGGCGCTTTGGAATGTGGTAACTTGAAGTAAGTTAGTGCCAATGGCTTTTGGCCATTCCTCCGGGTCCGGTCCGGCCGTGGACCCGACTGTCTTAAGTTAGTAAAGCCCCGCTATCTGCAAATGACGCTAATGCTAGTGGACTGCCTCTGGCACTTGAGTGATGTCCGAGTTGCGTACTGTACAGCCTGCTGCCAGTTCTTGAGGTAAATGACCCTGTCTGTGGGAAGTTCACACGAGCATGCAGATAAGCAATATACTCGACAATATGTCCGAAAAGGATGTGGCCGTACACGGTACTGCTGATTTAGACCCTATTTAGCTCGTTCCTCGCCGGTTTTACGATCCACCGGCGAGACTCCCACGCTTGTTGTTACGTTCTCCATCACCTTCAACATTCAGATATTCGGACCTCATCCTGCCGTTTCCTCGTCGTGCTTCCGGAATCTCTGCAGACTCACGCGCTAACACTTTTCCTGTTTTTAAAAAAAAATCATTCACGACAGTCGACTCAGAGTGGGCAGCTCGTTGGCAGCGTCAATGATGTCCGCACTTTTCTGAGCCGGATGGCAGGTGTCGCGGTTAGCGCGCACCTTTATGTACTCTCGGGAATCACTCGGAAATCCTCCGGAGGATTTGGAGACCACTTGTGTTCCTGGCTTGAAATACCCTTTTGGCCCCATATAAAAGACGGGGACAACTCGTAGTCTACCCTGACATTGTGCCTTGTTTGCCATGTCGCAATTTTCTACTCATGAAACCTGCTCAACGTTTGTCGATGCGGCGCACTGCCGGCCTCGCACACTGATACTGTGCTTCGATGGTACGTCAGATAAATATGATAAAGACGTACGTCTCTGTTTCTTCGTATGGCAAGTACTCTGACATAATGTTCATTAGAATACAAACGTCGTCAAGCTGTACTCACTCTTTAATAAGGACCATGCGGGGGAACAATTGTGTTATTATCAGGTGAGTTGTGTATTAGCCCCCTTACTAGCTGTCTCATTTGCGCAGGCGGGAGTAGGAACGTACACCGAACCGGGGTTCATTTCTTCGATCGTTCAATGGGTGGCAAAGACCTTAGACAAGGCCGTTGCTTGGTATCTTTACCAACACATATTGGACGGCTATCGGTTTCTCATGCGGAATTACAACACGGGTGACCGAGTTTGTTTATTCGGTGCGTTCGAGACGTTCCGCAAACGATGGCAGCTTAACATTTACCGTGACTTCACTGGTAGGCTTCTCTCGTGGCGCGTACACTGCCCGAGCTCTCGCAGGGATGTTGCATAAGGTGCGGACCTGAAAGGTCATCTGTTATGCCCGACCGTTTTGTGTGCAACTTTCAACTTGGACCTGATCCACTGACCCTGAACCTGCTGCGCCAGGTTGGCCTGCTCTCAAAAGACAACACGGAACAAATCCCATTTGCATATCAGCTCTATGCGTCCGACCGTCCAGATGACCTCGACCTCGTGGAAGGGTTCAAGAGGACGTTCTGCCGCAAAGTACCTATTGATTTCGTTGGTGTCTGGTGGGTACCATCTCTTTTCATCTCCCGAGACGATGTTCAGGTAAAAACGACTAACTGGACGAACAGGGACACAGTTGCTAGCACCGGTATTATCATGAACAAAACACTACCCTTTGTCGGAGTGAACACAACAATCAGGGTGTTCAGACAGGCGCTAGCCCTTGACGAGGTAAGTTCTGTCAACACACTTGTCATTCCCTTTTGGCGCCGCACCCGCTACCCTTCCCTCCACCGGGTTTAAAGTCAGAAATATGTCCGAACTTATTATTTCTAATCAGTTCTTCTTACCTGACGGCTAATTCTTCCTTTTGACCTTGATTCTACAGCACCGCGTTAAATTCATTGCGAATTATTATCACCGAGATCAAGATACAGGTGGCAATCGAGTCGGATCTCTCCAGTAGGGAAGGACACACCTCGAATGTGCCGGGGAATATGTCAAGGATTGTTCGCCGCCAGACGGATGAGATCTTTAACACTGATGTGAAAGAGGTCTGGTTCGCTGGGTGCCACGCAAGTGCGTCTTTTTGTGCATTTCGCTTCCTGATGTCCAGGCTAATGGTTCATAGACGTCGGTGGAGGTGTGACAGGAAACGAGGAGAAAAACGCCCTCTCCGACGTTCCCCTTCGCTGGATGGTTCGGGAAATTGTGAGTGCGGGTGTCAAAGTTATATTCGACGAGAAAGCACTCGAAGATCATCGCATCCCGGTGTCTATGATCGTGTCACAGCCAACAAAAAAGAGCCCGTGGCCGCAGCACCCTGAGATAAACGGCGCTTTCATCAACCGTCAAAAAGGAGATGGGTATGGGAACCAGAGCTCTCCAAACGATGATCCGCTAGACGTCGAAGATGTCAAGAATGTGAAGTCAAAGATAAAAGATCAACTAGCGAACGTCCCTGCATGGAAGCTTCTCGAATATATCCCAACTACGTTCTCTGTGATGGACAAGAACGGCAAGTCCGATAGAGAAACGAACGTATGTCCACGTTTTCCTGACGGGAATTCTGAGTGTCTGATCTGGTATTGTTGCTAGCCTCCATTCCCAGCGTGGACGACAGGTGCCACCCAATCCTTATTTTCACGAAAGTGTTAGGGAGTGCATGAAGCAAGGATATGAGCCGAGGGCTGAATACAAAAAAGGCGAAGAGAGATATGTGTATTGAGTTTCCGTCTTTTACACATTGACGCAGAATGGAGAACTAGCGGTATCATAATGTACCTGGGCTCGAGCCCCTTACCTTCCCCTTCCTATATCGTATTGTAAATCTAATGGCAACAGGGAATAACCGTCCTATGCGTTTTCATTCGAAGCCCAAAGGTCCCAAAATTAACATAGAAGGCACAGAACCAATAATACTACGGCCAAGTGAACTCCTAGGCCCACTGCCCTTCCATTGCTCTTTGGTTTATGCGGATAGTAGCTAGGACATCGATAGTGGCAGTGTGTTGCCGTTAGTATGTCCGTTCTCACGAAACCCTCGACGGCTGGTCCGGGTGTGGCCCTCCAAACCATCTCCCACCTTTATCGCCCAGGTGCAGCAACTGCGCCTCCCTCCCATCGGCCGCGATTGCTCACTTCCCAAGTTGGCACCTTGAGGAGTATCACGGATGGGATCGCATTGCCGGCTAAAGTCCATGAACAAGGTAAAGCACACGCAGTGTTGACTTAAAGTCGTACTACTGTCCAACT